>CAJQUW010001408.1:0-67500 GCA_907163375.1 Prostheceraeus crozeri | reverse complement strand
CTATACTCTATAAATTACTACTCAAAATTACTCTATAAGCAGCAAATTTTCATAGTCTATAATGCCTCAAAATTGTTCTATGAAACAAGCAACAAGCTGAAAATTTCCATATGAATGCGGATATCTCGAGCATATTTAGGAAAAAATTGAGGGATCATGTTGTGTAACGGATAAATTTGGCAAATTCACAATTCTGCATTCAACAGGATATAATAATTTTTGTGAAAGGGTTTTGATATTTTTTATCTGCTCAAAATTGAGAAAAAATACTCAAAAGGGACCAAAGACTTATTTGCTTCCAACAGAGAAACATATCTTGTCCTATCAACTTGTCAATAGTGTTCAATCAACCATTATTCGATATTTCAAGTCCTCGCTATTTCTGAAGATTGTAAAAATACATGCAATTTCGGAAACTAATATAGTAATGGTAATCCAGTGGCAATTTAGAACCTCGTCTATTGGTTGCTTTATTATTGTTCAGACGTTATTAGGACGTTGAAAGAACTCATCCACAGGCTTTGCGATCATGATAAAAATATGTAACTTTCTTGATGCAATTATATCTAATCTGATGTCAATTGACACCATCAGAGATTGTGAATGTGAATATGGGGCATGATAATAGAAGTTTTCCCACTTAATTTGATGTATCTCTTAATTGCTGAATTATTGAGTGCATCTACTATTCAATGTTTGCCACCAATGGCCTATACTATTGAACTTGTTTGATGTTACTCTGTATTTCTTAGTGTATTATTTTAGTTAGCACCAGATGTCCCAGTTGGCACTATACCTGAGTACGTGTGTACCTCGTATTTTAGTACGCATGTGCTCTGAACTATCTTCTCTGGCTCAAATGCTATGGGATTTAACAAAATGACCTCCATTGCTGGACGCTAAAGTCTACAACAATGAAAGTCATGTAGTCGCTATCTACAAATTTCAAATTTGAAAGTATATTGATAGCATATGTATGTTGTATGCCTTTCTATGGCCACAGGTTAATAGACATGCCAAGACTGCTGTGATCTTTTACTATGAGCTGTGATCTTTTTCGCCTTCGGCTCGGAGATTCTCACCGTGTAATTCCTTGTAGACAGTAGTTTACTGTACATGTAACTAAGAAACTGAACCATTCACAGAATACTTGCATAACTATTTTATCATCATCCTAAGAAGAGCTGTCTATTCAGATTTCTATCATTCCCCGGGATCTGTTTACTCGGATTTGTATAAATCAAGAATATCTTGGTTAATCAGTGTCAAACAGACGTAGTTTAAAACGATTATCTAATCAAGGTTAGCCGGCATTATGGAAAGGTTATATCTAATGGTACGCTCGGGGGTGTCCAGGGGGCTGAGCCTGCCCACTTTTTTGAGAACCTCATTTTGTGTGGTGGGGGCCTCGGACAGACTCCCTATTTTTGAGCGCTTTATTGATAAAATGAGCACCGTCTTAAAAGTTCCACTCATACACATTCATCATCCGTTGTGTATCTGTCTGTATCATGAGATCCGATAGTGGCATGGCGGCACCATTATTGAAAATGCACCCGGCACATGAAATCTCATCAGTCTTCACTTTGTAAACGAACAGAATATTCTTATTCTCTAAATCTGTAATTAATTTAACGTAGCAAAGTTCTTCAAGGTAACAAAATTAGAAAAAAACAAGCTAACGACTAGTTAATTTTTTAAAAGTTGCAAAATATGATTTAAAAGAAAATTATTATATCCTAAAATGTCTAAAAATTTAAAAATACTTAGTAGAAGGACAATCAACGGTTCTCCTCTCCTCATGTGAAATGAATTGTCGAAAGTCGTTCTGTACAAAATTATGTTTATCACTTACATACTGAAAAGATTCTATTTAACAATCTGCCCATTCAGATGATAAAAGGGACAAGTCTGTTTCCAATCAAAATATCAGATCTAGCTAACACAGCGGGACTACGCTATCTAAAATCTACCAGGTGTGTAAGAGAATTAATATTAGTTCCTTAAGCTAAAACGTGAGATAAAATTCTACAAAATATGCATACAAATTAGTTCACAATTTTATGAGGTCACCAACAGGAACTTGGTCAGGACGATCGCGTTTCGACCGCTAAATCCTGGACGCTCAAACCTGAACAAGCGAGGCCCTGCATATTTAAGATGCACAGCCTCAAAAATTAAGTTTATAGTAGAGAAAAATTAGCATCTATCAAAAAACGTAGAGTCGCTATTAACTGAAATGACCTCAGGCATTTGAAAGAAGGACAGAATCCAGCCAGTGGAGGTCAAGAGGCGGGGACATAATCCACCTTCAACTCAAGACGTGCTGCAAAAACAATTCAACGTAACAACGTGCGTCAAGGTAACAAAATTAAAAAAAGCAAGCTAACAACTAGTTAATTTACGACTAGTTAAAAGGTGCCGTATATGATTTAAAAGAAAATTAAGATATGCTTAATAATGATAAAATATCTCAAATTGTGATATAAGGATGACATTTTGATAACCAGCAGTTTTTGCTGCGTAGAATCGATCTAGAAATGGACCCCAGTCTGATAAAATCTCATTAAATAAAAGAATATCTCCTGCCAATCCTTCAAACATAGAATACTGAAATCCTTGGAACTACTATCACCAAGCCCGGAATAGTGGCCTGAGGATTGTGCGATTCCATGGTTTACCGGTGAAAGCAAATCAAGCAACTCTGTGAGAGGTTTCTCATTCCTGATATGGCATTTTCTTCATTCTGCGAATTTATGTCGAACCCGATGAATGTGTCTGAACAAATTCAGAAAGCATTGTTGCATGGGCTGGCAATGATGACACCCGTTAGTTCATCCGAGCCTGAGAGTGGATTCTCCCAAATGAATTTGATTTCGACCTTTGCTCGATCTATACTATGATAAAGAATGTTTCATCCCTTCTTTTCGTAGGAATTAATGGATCACCTTGTCATCTTTAGAATCAAACTCCCAGTCTTACGGAGTGGTTGAAGCGGCATCACCATGCAAGTGATAATCTCTCAAGAAAGCGGGATGTGGTTATGGAGAATGACTTGTCTGCTGTTAAGAAAGTTTTCGTAAAAACAGTTTGAAGCATTTCACAATATTCAAGATTGCTGTACATTGTCGGAGTCTGTTACTGAGAAACTTCATATTTCTCAGATTTTACATATAGTAGCCTATACATTCAAATGCATATTGTAAGATATTGTTTAAGCCTTGTCTGATATTGAGCCAGTATTTGTAAACAATATTTGAGACATTTTACAGATTCATGTTGTCAGATCCTGTTAAAGTCCTATCTGCTGTTCAGTAAGTACTTCATAAAATCTATTTCAAGCGTTTTACATATTTATATAGATTGATGGTATTAAAATCTTGTGGCTGATATTTAAACCGTTTCTGCAAAAAATATTTCAGACATTTTACAGATTTACATTGTTAGAGTCTTGCCTGCAGAAAGTTTTCTAAAATTTCTTTGACAAGTTTTACAGATTTAGATCGTTAGATGTTACTAGAATCTTCTTCCGTGTTGTTGAGAAGGATTAATTTCGTTATAGATGAATGAACATTTTTGCAGATTTAGACTGTCAGAGTTGTTTACAAGGATGTTTACCCGAGGGATGTTTACATGAACAATTGCCCGAGAGTGAGGCCTGCTATGAACTAGATTTAGCCATGATATGTATATGATAAATGCCTCGATAGAGGATTTAAATGGTCAGAATGTCCGAGTGGCGAAGCCACGAGGATATTTGGCCATTTGGATCCGATATCGAGGCATTTATAACATATTTATAGCCCTGTATGTAATGATATCAACATTGACAAACATAATTGATATATTCAACCATAGATTTGGGATTCTGTATTCTTGGAGATCTAGAATATCTAGGTTTCCATAGATTTATTTTCATTTTTAGATTTGAAACCTTGGAATTCTATGGATTCAGTCTTATCTATCTATGCATTCGTTGTAGGAGTCCATGGATAGCAAAGGCATGAAAGATCGAATTCTATGGTTCATCCACAGACTACAATAGCACTATGATTTAGAAGTCCATGGATTACCTGGTATATTCCATGATATTCTCAATGATGTTTGAAATTTGAATCATGCATAATCTAACTGGAATAATCTGGTCATTTTATCCAAGGTCATCTCCTGAAAGGTTTACACGATAATGGCTTCACGTATTACTGAAAATCAAATTCCCACTTCCAGTAGATTTGCATCAACTACTGACACTGAAATTCAAAGCCATCTAAATGAAGTAACCCAAAAAAATACTATTCAAAAAGCGAAGTGGGCATTTAAGCTATTTAAGAGTTGGCACGATGAATGGATAATTAGAATTCACGGTCCATTAAAGGTAATCAAGGGAATTGATGAATTTACCGAATCCGATTTGAATTACTGCCTCAAGTACTTCTTTTCTGATGTCAGAAAAACTGATGGTAGCAGGTATCCACCGTCAACTTTAAAAGAGCTTGGAGCGATGATTCAATACAATTTCATACACAACTACAATTTTAATTTCTCCTTATTCAAAGATCCTCAGTTTCAAGAGTCACGCATGGTCCTAAATGCTGAAATGAAACTGTCAGCTAAGGCTGGTCTTGCTAAACCCAAAAAGCGAGCAAACAATATACCGATTGAAGCCGAAGATGAATTGTGGCGAAAAGGAATTTTTGGATATTCAAATCCAAAACAACTTCAGCAAACGTTGATTTATCATCTTGGATTGCATTTTAGCTTAAGAGCAGCTCAAGAGCAATATGATTTGGACTACGGTGATGATTCACAAATACGCCTTGGAAAGGATGAAAATGGTGACTTTCTTGAATACACAGAGCGAATGTCTAAAAACAAACGCTTTGGTATTACTAGCACAAGAATGGATCCGAAGGTCACGCGAGTGTATGCCAGTGATAATGCCGAACGCTGTCCTTTGAAGTTATTCAAAGAGTACGTGTCGCATCGCCCTGAAGCTCATAACCAAGAAGGCAACAAGGCATTTTATCTTGCCTGCATACCTTATCCTCGAGGCCCCGTCTGGTATAAAAACACCCGCTTGGGTATACATAGCATTCAGCAAACTGTGAGGAACTTGTTTCTACATTCTACATCAAGTGACATGTTCCTTACAAATACAAGCCTGAAAAGGACCGCGAAGAATAGGCTGGTGCAAGCCGGGATTCCAAGCGAGGTCGCCAGGAAGAAGACTGGCCGCATATCTGATGCTGCAGATTCTGCATACATCGATGGGAGCTTATTTGAGAAGCAAATGAGCAGTGCTATATACTGTAATCAGTCAAATAACGAAGTGAGATCCATTGAGTGTCAAAGTGGAGCAAGGTTCTCATTCCAAAATTGCACTGTTAAAATTACAGTGAATGAATGCAAGGAACTAAATGACTCAAATGAAAAATGACTTCTGTGTTTTTGCAAAGTGTTCTAGTTGTTTGCCTTAACTGAATGTAAGTACTTTTATGACCAGTACTTACACTGATGTAAGTACTGAGATTTTAAATACAGATATCGACAAACTATAGTACTTTCCTGAAAAATAAAATATGGCTTTTAACAATACTAAATACCATTTATAGTGCTTTAAGTAATAGATAATGCATAGATTTGAGGTCATTATTTGCTATAATTACCGAGAGCTGAAGGCTCGAGGTTATTATGACAAATAATGACCGAAGAAATCTATGCATTATCTGTTATAATCATAGAAGTAGATAATAGTACACTAGAATGGAAGTTTGATATCTTGCCTATGTGCAATGACGGCACATCGAAAATCTATGGTTTGTAGATCAGATTCGATCTAAAACATTGTATCATAGTGAAACTATTTGCCAAGTTGGTTGTGGAAGTTGTTGACACCTAAGTACAGGATTTTCATGAAGAGAATTGCAAGTGAGATGGCGGCATTGTTTCATGTGAAATAGCCTACTATTCCATGGATTAATATAGTGTCTATTTGTAGCAGTGACTGACAACTATTTTCCAATTTTTCAATATTGGAATGTGAATTAAAAATTGGTTCACAAAGTCATAATGGAAAGTGGTCGGTGTGCTGTTTGTAAGAACATCTGAAGAATTCACGGATAGAAAGTCTAATTATTGGATAATTTCTTCTTCAAGCGGCTAAGAAACCTGGCGCTTTTCTGGAATAAACACATTGAAAGTTTCTTTACCGACAATCATTTCTCAGATAAATGAAATGTCGCTGGAACTTATCAATTAATCATTGATATTGTGATATTTTGGAAGCTGATATTCGAATGCATGTAGAGATTTTGAAAATTATTCAAATTTAGTGAACAGGGGAACCCTTTAAAGTAAAATGAATAGGCCTACTCTAAGATTTCTTGGCCTCTGATTTCAAGCTGGAGTTATGCATGTTGTGTAAATCGACATTACAAGTTGCTTAAGAGTCTGATCATACTATTGATAGATTATCGGAGCGATATTTCAAAATGATGAACGTGCAGAACGTTTAAAAGGATTTCCTTATTTGTCATCATGTTGCCGCAGTATTTTGTGAATTGAATATTGCTTTTGTGCATATTATCTTTGGACAAGGGGCAACAATCCAGATCAAGAATTGGCTTGATGAATATAAATGCCAATCAAAAAACATGGAAGCCAGATCGTACAAGTTGCACTTTGCCCCAACTAAGTTCCCCCGGCGTGTGCCATAATTTTCATGCAATTTCCATTCTATGACTTTCTATGGTATTGTTAATTTCTATGGTTATAATGCATGACTTTTCCCATAGAAGTCTGCACCAGGTTAATAATTTCCAATCGGGAAAATAAGTGATAGATATAGCACTTGAAGGGATGCTATATCATTTTCCTGCACGAGTTTTCTAGATATACGCACGAAGCGAAGCTGAGTGCGTATATCTATGAAAACGAGTGTAGGAAAATGATATAGTAACTCTTCAAGTGCTATATCTATTTTATACCATTTTCTATAAATATCTGTGACTAGCATTGGTCAGTATATGGACTCCTAGATGTTTGATCTCTTAATTTTTTAAATCTCTTAAAAGAATGCAGGATAACTTATTCATTTTCAAATCTGGAAAGTAAAGACAAGGTTGAATTTAACGATGAATGATCTCACAGAAGAACTTTTTCTCTCAATGGAAGGACATAACACGCATAGACGATTCAAGAAAAGATCTGACGAAGAAATAAACAATATGATCCAAAATTCCAAACCAAAAAATACAGAAAAGTCAACAAAGTGGTGCATGAACATCTTTAATGATTGGAAAGAAAATAGACCAGAAAATATTCCTGATATAGTCGAAATGACCGACAATGAATTAAACAGCTGGCCGGCCCGATTCATATCGGAAGCATGTAAAGTCAATCGTGAAGAATACCCAGCCAAAACGCTTTATTTGATCGCATGTGGAATATTAAGACACTTACGTGATAATGGAATACAAGATAAAAACATTTTAGACTTTCGAGATAACCGTTATACATACTTCACCAATGCTCTCGATAGTCGCATGAAAGATCTCACGTATCGAGGTATTGGTATTGAAACGAAACAAGCAGATGTGTTTTCTGAAGCGGAAGAGGTCGAAATGTGGCAGAAAGGTGTTTTTGGAAATTGTTCAAGCGAAGTATTGCAATACACCGTACATTTTTATAATTGCAAATTATTCGGACTACGTGGAAGGGAAGAGCACCACGACCTGCAAGTCAATGACTTCATCATTGGAAATGATAGTGATGGAAAAGTGTATATTAAATGCACCTCAAGATCAAGAAAAAAATTTAATGGTGGTCTAAGGCAAATACATTTTAAACCAAAAGTTATCAAACATTATGACACTGAAGGGAGAAAGTCTATCATATCTTTGTACAGAGAATATTTTCAAGCATTGGGGAAAACTGAAGGCCCATTCTACTTGAGGACTCTTCCAAACTTAATGAACTCAATTCGCTTTGGCAAACAGCGTGTTGGAGTGAATACACTCTCAAAAATTTTACCTATCCTTGCAGCAAGGCCTAATTTGAAAGGGAATTATACCAGCCATTCGGGTAAGGCTACATGTGCTACAAGACTGTCAGAAAATAGTCTCGACGACAAAATAGTTAAAAAGCGACTCGGAAATCGCTCATCACAAGGATTAGAAGCATACAAACGAAGACGAGATGATGATTACAATGCCTCTATTGTTTTGAATCCTCCCGAAGTTTCACCAAATTCAATCCCAACCCCAGAGTTAAAACCGAATTTTGAAGATTTAGAACCGACTTTCTTCAGTGAAATAATGGAATGTGGACCCCCTCCTCAATCTTCGAACAGAAACGACAATCAAAATTATTCTGGAATCGCACAACCAGCTCAGAACTTTTATAATTGTTACTTCTAATATAATAATATATAATGTTTACAGAAAGTAATGTGCATGTATATTTTGTATATAAGATTCTTCGTTATACATAGATATCATAAGCTTCGTTATACTGCACACTTTTTAGTTATACTGCACTGTTTTAAGGTAGTTATAGCACTCTAAAATACATAGCACTGGGAACTGAAAATGGTATAATTACCTGTTACGTGGAACTTATTAACCTGTGGACATAGAAAGCCTTACAAAATTATGCATTATAACCGTTAAAATGTTATAATGTTGTTTGTTTGACATTGATTAACCAAGATATTCGTGATTTATAGAAATCCGAGCAATCAGATCCCGGGGAATGATAGAAATGCGAGTAAACAGTCACTCTCAGGCGGTTACGTTCCATATCGCTATCACATAGATAGAAAAATTACATAATAGAATTAAACGGGAATGGTTTAATAAGGTTTTTGAACTATGTTATCAGGCATTAAAATCTTATTAATGAGTAGTAAGTAAACGGCGAACACCCGACCGGCGCGCCCCCCTGGAACGACAGAGGTTGTGGTCTGTCGTGGTGTGCCGGCCAGGTTGGTCCAGGTTGGTCCAGGTTCGCTGACGTCCCCCCCCTCGATAAAACGACAGAGTGTCGTGGTGGACTTGGGCGACCGCCAGGTTTTGACTTGAGGCTATAGTGTGTTATGATTTTCGTGAAATCTGATGAATGTTGGGTTGAAAATGGGATGTTTCGAGTGGAAGCAGTGCTCGGATTGGAAAACGGAGGCCAGATTCGGATTCAGCGTGAAATTCTGCATCTGTATGGTGAATTTGAAAGCAATCGGAGAGAAAATTTTTCGCTGACGTCCCCCCCCCCCGGCACCGACCTTCCAACTTTGCTTCTAGCGGACGGATTTTGTCGTGCAATAGCTCGTTTGAAAGCTAAGAGTGAGACAAATTCACTGAAAGAAACGGCTTGTTCATATCTGCCTTCGTTTAGATGTGAGACGCCATTTAAGATTTTGGGAGATTGGCGAAAAACGACAGAGTTAGAATTTTGGACGTTTTGGGCTCTAGCGTCAAAACGAAGCATCGGATGGGAAAACGAATTTCAGATTTGGAATCAGCATGAAATTCTCTATCAACATGGTGAGTTTCAAGTCAATCGGAGAGAAAAAATTTTCAACATTTTTCGAAAAAACGACAGTTAGAATTTTTGCGATGGCTGTGGGCTGTAGCGCCAAAACGAAGCATCGGATGGGAAAACGGAGGCCAGATTCGGATTCAGCGTGAAATTCTGCATCTGTATGGTGAATTTGAAAGCAATCGGAGAGAAAAATTTTCGCTGACGTCCCCCCCCCCCCCGGCACCGACCTTCCAACTTTGCTTCTAGCGGACGGATTTTGTCGTGCAATAGCTCGTTTGAAAGCTAAGAGTGAGACAAATTCACTGAAAGAAACGGCTTGTTCATATCTGCCTTCGTTTAGATGTGAGACGCCATTTAAGATTTTGGGAGATTGGCGAAAAACGACAGAGTTAGAATTTTGGACGTTTTGGGCTCTAGCGTCAAAACGAAGCATCGGAGAGCAAAACGGATTTCAGATTTGGAATCAGCTTGATGTTATTGTCCAATGAGGATCAAGCATTTTTATATAAATAGCGAGCCTTCCACAGTGAGAATCATTCCATCATTGAATCATACGAGTGACGGACGCACATTTTCTCTCTCTCTCTCTCTCTCTATTCTATTATCCAACTAAAATGGTAAGTCGCTACTTCCCTCCCTCTCCTCCCTTGAACGTAAACTTAATACAATCTTCTTCATTTTCAGGCATCTACTCCATCTGCTACACTAGTAGGACAAAATGGCGGTCAAACGTTACAAGGTTCGCTGCGATCAGATCATCTACAACTGAGGCCAGTGGAAGAAACATCCAAGGTATATAATCCTACACCGCTACAGCATAAATTTAAACAAGTCTTGCGTTATGACGATCATAGCGTAGTACTCCAAACGGGAATGCTCCCTTCCACGGATGTCAAGATAATGCGCAATCAGTATGGGGACTACATACTGATCCCCGTGAGTCCGTACATTCGCCGCCAACTTGATATTATTGAGGAGTAAGTGACATTAAATATGGACATTCCTACTCCTCTTGCTCAAGAGTGGAAGGCGAGAGATGACAAGGATACTCCCTATAGAAAGATTTGGGATGGTAATCACATTTGCCTACCGGTATCAAATTGGTTTACTTACTATAAGAAGGAGGGAGATCAATCAATACCCATCAGATGTGATGAGCTCGGAGAAGGTACTTGGGATATCCTTTTCAAAGTGAATGGGCTATATTATGGTCGACACAAGGATAATAAAATAGCCTCTCTCTCCATGCATATGGAATCCATCTTATATATTCCAAAACCACCCAACGTGGACGACATAATTGATCAAATCCTTAACAGCAGTGGTACGAAGCGCAAGTCGGAGAAGAATGCTGCCTCAAAACGAAAATCAAAGAAGGAGAATTACTAGTCCTTTCCTAACTCTACCCTATGACAATTCGCTTATGTGCTTTGAGTGTCGTAGACGTGGTCTTATTAGATACATTTTACTTCTTCGTTGCCATCATATCATTTGTCTATTTTGTCGTGAAAAGCATCGATGTAATTCTTCATTTTGTAATATGTTATAGAACGTTTCCTTAGATGTGTAAATTTCCGTTTTAGGCTTCTATCATCATTTTTATGGATTGTGAGGGTGAACCTGTACAGGAGCTCAGTGCTATTGCTATGAACAATTGGACATATCAGATTGTTAGTGTCTATCATCAACATGCCAACTGCGATCTCAATGTGTGTGTTGTGGTAATCTCTCCTTCTCCTTCTTCATCTCTCCGGCCACGTTCTTTAGGTCCTCATACTTTGCCTTGTATGAGAAGGCCTCCTCCTTCAACTTCTCCACCTCTTTCTTTAGTTTCTCCCATTCGGCGATCACCGGCGGGCGCTTGACAAAATTGCGACATTGCGTTGCAATTCCGCTCGCAGTCACGGCTGCAGGGGTCTAGCGATCGAGGTCGACGTCCTCGATAGGTTGCGACTGTAGCTCTCCCTCCTCCTCCTCCTCACTATCGCTGCTGGACAGCGAGCTCTCGCTACTAAGTGAGGATACAGCGGCAATCGCTTCAATGGCGGATTGTAGCTCAGTGGCCTCAGTGGCGAAGAGTGAACTCCGTACTTGTTTGTTGGCGGATTGTAGCTCCAAAGAACGGAGCTCAGTGGCGAAGAGTGAACTCCGTTCTTCTTCGCCAACTTCGCCTGTTTGACACTCGCTGTGTTGTGAGTGCCAATCCTCCAGCCGCTCACTTAAGCGACTGACTTTGTGGGCTCCGCAATAGTAGCGAGCGACCCCTATCTGTTTCTTGTTAGTGCAACCGTGTTTCTTGAAGGCGTCAGCTCGGAATACTTTCCGGCATTGACACAGTTTGAAACTGGTCTTGACATTATTGTATTTCGGCATTTCTGAAGCGAAAAACGGAAAACAATGATTTTACACTTAGTGAGGAATGATAGATTTGAGTATAGTGAGTGACACTCGATTCCGTCGACAGCCCGAAGGCCTTGTATTGATCACTAGGGAAGTGAAAGATCTTCCCCAGTACCCGCTATTTACAGCTTAAGACATCATTGTCACTGCCCCGAAGTGGTAACAGCAACGCCGAGTCAAAGGTAGTGAACAGTAGCTGGGATCTAGCCCCTCAAAGCTGCCTTAGACTTAGTTAAATTTGAAATCTGATAGCAGATTTGAACTCAGCATACTTGAAAACCTTGAGGAAACATCCCAAGTCATTGCTTTGATCAGCTTGATAGGAAGCCGTAGAGAGCTTGATTCACCAGCGTTTTGCAATGGAGATGTTTAGAGGCCACCCATGACAAGATAGCTAAGACTCAACCGATTGGCGTTCAAAGTGCTACGTTGAGAACTGTGTCAAATGCCCAACATGAGACATGAGTTGTCCCAGCGGTTACGGTCTCAAATATGACACATTCCCTTGCCACACTTATCACTACGGCATCGTCCGCCGTCACGAAGGAACACCCTGTCAGTGGAATATTACAGCAAAACTCTCCGTGTCTTGCTCGCTTTCAGTGAAAAGCCGCTTATACCATGAGAAGACTGGCTCAGACATCATTAAAAATGCCTTCATTGACTTCAGCAGGGTCGAAAACCCAAGAAAACCTCCAAAACTAGTGAATTTAAATTTTTCAACTTTTTAGCACTACTTATGAAATTTTATAAGTAGTTTATCACTTAGGGCAGGTCAATAGCGACCGAACCTTTTTTGAATCAAGTCAAACGGACTTGTAGAAGCAAAGTTACAAGCCTTTAAAGTTTTGGAGTCTTTTATGGCCTGGAGACGAAGGCCATCTCCTGGCTAACCTCTAAGTCTGACGCCTTAGCTGACTTCAGAAAAGAAATTTGGAATGTCCGAAGCTATCATCGGAGCTCAGAGGGACGACCTACCTTTGACAATCGCTCTCCTCTAAATGAAAAGTATCTGTCGGTTCCCGCTTATATAGTGTGTGGCGATCAGCTGATGACGTAATACCCATCATCCAAGCTCCGATTGAGCTGGAAATACACCATTTCCATGTAGAATTTGACGCTGATTCCAAATCTGAAATCCGTTTTCCCATCCGATGCTTCGTTTTGACGCGAGAGCCCAAAACGTCCAAAATTCTAACTCTGTCGTTTTTCGCCAATCTCCCAAAATCTTAAATGGCGTCTCACATCTAAACGAAGGCAGATATGAACAAGCCGTTTTCTTTCAGTGAATTTGTCTCACTCTTAGCTTTCAAACGAGCTATTGCACGACAAAATCCGTCCGCTAGAAGCAAAGTTGGAAGATCGGTGCCGAGGGGGGGACGTCAGCGAAAATTTTTCTCTCCGATTGCTTTCAAATTCACCATACAGATGCAGAATTTCACGCTGAATCCGAATCTGGCCTCCGTTTTCCCATCCGAGCACTGCTTCCACTCGAAACATCCCATTTTCAACCCAACATTCATCAGATTTCACGAAAATCATAACACACTATAGCCTCAAGTCAAAACCTGGCGGTCGCCCAAGTCCACCACGACACTCTGTCGTTTTATCGAGGGGGGGGGGACGTCAGCGAACCTGGACCAACCTGGACCAACCTGGCCGGCACACCACGACAGACCACAACCTCTGTCGTTCCAGGGGGGCGCGCCGGTCGGGTGTTCGCCGTTTACTTACTACTTTAATGCCGAGTAATTTTGCATTAATTCTGAAGCTGCGAAGCAGCTGAATATTTCATTGATGCTGTTCGGACAGCTAGACATTGCTGCATGGACAGCTAGACAGGTCTATGTACATAATTGCATGACATACAGTAGCTACAAATTCTGATTATATTCAGATTGTAGAGATCTAAAAACACAACAGTATTACAAATTTCCAATCATCGTACATAAGGTCAGTTCTATTTCTTTGACACAGAAATGCAATTTGATTAGATAATGTATTAAATTGTCTGTCAGTCAGCAAAATCCTACTAATCCTCAGCTGCTTCGCACCTGAGGATTTATGAGATTTTATTGACTTTCATAGACAACTTAATGCTTATTATATCATGGCTAAATCTAGTTCATGGCAGGCCTCACATTCGGGAAATTGTTCTCGGAAACATCCCTCGGTCTTCGCCCACGGGATTTTTACAAGCAATTGCCCTTGTTGAGACCTGCTAAACTAGATTTAGTCATGATATAACCTTAACAAAGCAATTCAAAAGATGACAGACATTTTTGGGATTAGTGTAGATATTAGCCTTTTAGTGCATTTTTAGTCCCGTATAACCAACATGTCTGTTTTTCTGTAGTTGCTCTGGTGTGTAAGCAATGTTTGATGTTATTAACATTTCTATCGTAGATAGTCGGAAATGGAACATGCTTACGAGCTTCTACCACACAAGTCACAGAATTAAATATTTTCTTTAAGCGCGCGCAGATGAATCTAATTCTGTGACACAAGTTGTAGAGCCGCAGAGCTATCCGACCGTCCACTGCGGAGGCAGTTGATCGAATAAAGTTAATTTTGCAACCGATTGCACTTTTTGGTTCATTTATTTGCATGATCACTTCCGCTTTCAGGAAGTCGGATTTGGAGAGAAAATCTTGAATACCCAAATTTTCATAGTTAAAGACCGCCCAGTGAGAACAGACATGCACCAAATGCTTGTATCATGTGTGAAACTATACACGTGCGGATGGCCACAATCCGCCACATTTAGCGTGCTATGAAGAAAGTATGACGCGATCATGTGTTGTATGAAGGAAAATTTGTAGTAAGAACACTACACAAGCGAAGCACACAAAAATTACTCAGATTAATTTCTGTGTACAGTAATCAAATACGACATCTCTAAGGAATATCCCGAATTTCGTAGAAACCTCTGCAAATAGGTTTTAAAAATTTGACCCCGTTTTGTTGTTTTGACAACAAAACATCAGGACAATAAGATTTGATTGCTGTTTTATGTAACTACAGAAGCAAAGCAGAGTTGATATTTGTAGTTGATCTCCGGTTGGTTGTGAGAAAGATAGTCACGCTATTGCATGTATCGTGATTTAAGAGCCATCCAATAGCACACGAAACTTTAGTAATAATCAACTGTGATTGATTGAAGAGCTCTAAATCATTTACGAATTCACTGTGCTCAGGAAGAAGATAAACGGAGAGGGTCAAGAGGACTATGAGACGTAGGCGCATATTATTCTATGCGATGATTTTTGTATTTTTGATGATTTGGTACAGGAGGTCATTTTTCCGTTCATTGCATTGCTGCGATTTCAATCTATACTCAATTTCTCATGAAGTTGATCATTTCAACTTATCACTCTTCAAAACTCACAAATTGACAATATTTGATTCAAAATCTTTTGAAAAATTTGAAGACATTGTAATCATTGTCCCCACCATTCCAGTAATTTACAAAGGTTCGGATCATCGTCTTCTCCATATTCTCAAATATTTAACAACAAAGACATCCATGCGAGTCTCATTGGCCTACTATAACTCTGTTCGAGGAGATACCGGTATTCCAGAAGATGACGAAAATTTCTTGAAGACTATTCGAAAAGAAATACGATTGCATCGTGTTATCGGCCCCTTGGGGAACGATGGGCTGACGCGAACATTCAGCGACTATGATCTAGTCATGTATTGGAATTGGTATAACAGAGCGTATATCGAAATGATAGTTCGGAGCGTTTACCAAATGCAGACCGACCGCGGTCAGATTCGTGTTTTGGCATTGGTAGACGACAATACAGTGTCCTTGCGTGCAATTGAACCAGCCCTACGTGGATTCTCAAAACGTGACGCCGAGAATATTATTCTTAATCTTCGGTCAAAAGATAGAATATCATCGATTGAGAAAATCAGTTATTCACAGCATCCTGGTCATGATACGGCGCTTGTCAACGTTGAATTAGAAAGCTACCAACAAGCAGACATTGTAGCGACGATTTCAAAATCCAGTCAACAGTTCACAAGAAGATTTGTTGCAAATCAATCACTAGAAGTCTTGCGATACGCTGCACCGTCAATATCTAGTTCCTATAAATTACCGAAAATTCGTCCTGGTCCGTCACGAAATCTTATATTTGTAGGATACAGCAATCCGGCAAATAATAATGGCATCAAATGGTTTGCTTCAAAATGTTTACCTCTTCTTCAATCAAGAGATGTAGTTTTAAATGTTGTGGGACAAGTTAATTGCCCAGGTACGCCAAGTTTGTCTAATGGAGCTAAAGTGATATGTAAAGGCAGAGTACCGGACTTAGATAAATTATATTCATCAATTTCAGTAGCTATCAATCCAGCTCTTGAGAGTTCTGGTGTGGCCACAAAGACATGTGGAGCCCTGTCACGTGGCATACCAGTGATTACAAACACATTTGACGGCACAGTAAGTGCAGTGAGTGCTGAAGATTCTCTTCGGCGATATGGCATGGCTATTTGTCCACCAAATGATGCAATCTGTACAGCTAAGAGTATCGATCAACTTTTTAATTCGACAGAGACGTGGGAAAAAGCCAGCGCATCAGCTGTACAATTCATGAACAAGTTCTACTCAGAAGAAGGCATGTTTTCAGATATCAATCGAATTCTAAGTCGAATCCGAGTCAGAAAATTGAAAGTTCTGATAATTGTTGACTCGCCTGTCTCATTTCCAAGATTGTATTCAATTGCGAGTTTTGTGCGAGCGCTTTCACTCGATGATCGATTTCTGGTCTCTTTTGTTGGGAAATCGATTGAACTGGCACAGGCTCAAGTGAGCCACTTCTCTGATGTAGATGACATTCCAACAGGCGTGACATTTCACCTTGTCATTCAGATGTCAATTCCCCACAAAATCCAACGTCCTTTACAGAGGATCTGCAGCGCGCGTTGTCGCGTAATTTTATGGCTGCAACCCATCAAATTTGATCTACCTGAAGGTTTAAAGAATCATTTCAAAGTTGACTATGATCAGTGGATTGTTGATGCATTGGTGCCAAAACCGATGATTGAGAATGGTATTGGGGAGTTAAGAAGTAAAGTTATACCCACTGGTATCAGCTGTAACCTTCCGATATCTACAACAGATAAGAAAACAACGTTTACATTTGTTTACGTGGGAGATGAGGTGTCCTACAATGACATTAGCACAGTGATCAGGGCATTCCAAGGAACGTTTCCTTTCGACCAAACGTCAGTATCTCTGATTATCTTTACACGCAGCATCCAACACATGGAGTTGGATGAGTTGATAAATCGAGTGAATAAATTAATGACAAATGACAAGCGAATTATATGGCATCAAAGCAATGAAGAGCAATTGATAAGAAGTTTGCAATCTGCGAATGCTTTCATCCTTCCCTCGTGTGCTTTTAATTCTGGGTTAAGCATACTAGAAGCCATTGGACTTGGAGCGCCAGTTATATTTTCGAAAAACAACTATCATATTCCTAAAGAATTCTCTGCATTTTTGAACAAGTTTGCATATCCAATATCTGGACAGAACACGGCTTGTGAAGATTATCCTTGCAAGCTGAAGAGTGTGTGTTTTTCTTGTCAACTAAATTCTTCTTGCTGCTACCCTACGGCTGATAGGCCTCGCTGTGTTGCTTTCGATAAGAAACAATTAAGTAAAGTAATGGTGAATATTTTTAGATACTCGGAAACAGCTTTCAAGAACGGCATTCAAGTCAAAAGGTTGATGCACAAAGCATTCTGTTGGGAACACGTTTTGCCGATTCATATTAAAAATTTTCAATATTTGCTGCAATCTCCAATTCGGTATATCGGTCTGTGGAAGTCTCCACGTTTTACATTTCACTCCAAAATACTTGGTCCAATCGAAATGAGCCACACATACCAAAATCTTTCCCTGTTACAGAGTCCTGATGGTAACTGGGGATTATATATCACTGAAAACAGTCAGATGTCTATCCGAAATCAAAAATCTTCGGAAATCAAGTGGATAACACCTATGAACAATAACAGTTTCTGCCGGCCGTCTTGTTCTGTAGAACTGACTTTGAATTGTCAATTCAATATCAGAGACGGTCATCATCAAATTACATGGTCAAGCAAATCGACAGTGGATTACAAAAAACAAAGAAGTCAGTGTGTAGTGGACTTGAACAATAACGGAGATCTAAATGTGGTTTCATCAGGTAGGCGGCTATGGTCCTCAGAATAGAATAGAGGAGTAGTAGACCTATAATGCATTGCATTTTCTCAATCAACATGTAAGTTTGCATATTCTAATGACGGGAATGGAGAAATTTCGCACGCATTCATCTTTGGATTAGAATTCTACTTTCAACTAAAAGTGAACGCTGGCAAAATTATGCAAGCAAAAATACAGGAGGTTGAATTTAACT
The DNA here is from genome assembly GCA_907163375.1 of Prostheceraeus crozeri. Classification (NCBI taxonomy): domain Eukaryota; kingdom Metazoa; phylum Platyhelminthes; order Polycladida; family Euryleptidae; genus Prostheceraeus; species Prostheceraeus crozeri. Next base: position 49,153 of record CAJQUW010001408.1, on the reverse strand, counting down.
AATTGGGACATAAATCGAATAAAAGAAGACAGTCGACAGTCGACAGTCGACAGTCTATCAATAGAAAATTGTGGCAACTTTTTCTTCTACGAATATCAAATCAATAAGCTTATCGTTAATGTTGCAAGCATCATAGAATTTCATGATCCCTACACTAGGTGACATGCCACGCGTAATTCACGCGCAATTACGGAACACCCAAACATCCGTGGTTAAAGACATTCTATTCTTCTTCGCGCGTACATACTCGCTGCACTAAGAGTCAGAAATCATTGACCTGATGATGTATAAACATGGGGAATGTTTATGAATACGCGCGGGCGAGCGTTCATAGTTTACGCGTCGTCTACAGTTGCCTGCGTTGCCGCTTGAACCACGGATGAACCGCTAAGCAGGCTCTGGCTTCCCTAAGCATGAGATTGTGGTCCTATCAGATTGTTTTGCCTCTGATACATGCAGACACATCAGACGCAAAGTCTATATGACATGTCTGCTGACAGATGTTGCAGCAATGTCACGCATAGCCACGGATGTTTAGGGTCATGTGTAATTATACGTTGTTTACGCGTAATTGAGCGTGTCATGTCACCTAGTGTAGCTTTGATACATAATTTGTGAATTGTGATTATCAGGGACGCCGACAAGGGTGTTTCAGGTGTTGTATGTGTGTCCTCTTCATGAATTACCGAAAAAATATTATTTAATCAACCTTCCGTTGAAGCCTGTTGTGGTCAAAAATTACCGTCCCGGAGCTATAGTTATGATGGTATACATTAATTTTACGTGCAGTAGTAAATTGTAAAGATAGCTCGGACAGCCTACTTTTCGTGTGGACTGATAAGAAAATTGCCAACAAACAAAATCGCAGAATCATTCGATGTGCGAGCAAATTATCTCGTCTTTTGCTTAACTAAGTCCATTATGACAAATTTCACATGGAACACCTTAGAATTCTTCTTGCCCTGAGCAAGAACGATGTTCAGTAAAAATTGTCAAAAATTTCAATTTTTATCGTAAAAATGTAGTGTGTTTTCGATTTTCTAATAGCCAAATAGCATTTTCCTGTACTGATGATTGGAAATGCCTAAGTATGTGTTCTTTGGGAGCCGTTTCATGATGTGTTGAGATTTGAATTGTTTTGCAGATTTTTCTATGCATGCATACACGCAAGCGATATCTAAGAGTTGCACATTCTTTAATTTATGTTGTTTTTCCTCTGTAACTGTTTAGGAGTTGTAATTGAGTTGTAATTGTTTTAGAACAAGCTTTATAGTTGAAATTGTAGAGACGCTTAATATATCGGTATATATAGCCTACTGGAAAAGCAATTAGAAGTTCTCAGGTATTATCCACTGGATAATTGCATGTCATTTTCAAGAGGTATCAATAAACATGAGATCTACACTCTAAAATGTGCAATACCAAAGGTACTTACGAAACCGATGTACAAAACGAGAATAACAAAATGTACGAAAGCACTATTGTTCTTGCTGATACCCTACGAAAGCGATTGGCTTTCCTATTGGATGACAAAGATAATCCAAAAGGAAAGCCAATCGCTTTCGTAGTGCATGAGCACGAACAAAAGTGCTTTCGTGCATTCTGTTATTCTCGTTTTGTACATTGTCTTCGTAGTCAAAATCAGCTAGCTTTCGTACTCCACAGTTGACAGTGTGTTTGAATACATATAATCGGACTTTTATTTGCATTGCAGTAAAAGGGTGTCACATGTATTTATATGTCGTGCAGCAAATTTACAGAATTTAGCTTGTTGTATTAATAGACTATGCTTAGGCTAGAATTGACAACGAAGTGATTTTTACTCATTTGATACATAATTGATACATCATTGATACATAACGCACCTGTATGCATACCAGTAACAGCTGTTATCCGATGAGCATGGAATAGTATATCAATTTAAGCTTTTTTTTGGATGAGACTATACAAAACCTAAATAAGACTTATTAAAACGTGAAGCATTGGGTTAAGGGACAAAAGGATGGAATACAATTATAATACCCCAAAATTGCCCTCCTTTAGATCGAAGCAACATCGGCCTTAAAGTCGTGCCGGCGTCCCTGATGATTATGCATTTATAATAAATGATATCTTGTCTAAATTCTAGTTTCATCTAGATTTTCTATGTAATATAGCGGTACTGCATTTATCTTCTGAGTGAATCTTTGAACTTTAGCCGACATATCATCAAGTTCCACGTTGAAATCATACGTTTCGCCATCGTTGCTCGATCGTGAGCGATTGAAGCTTATGCCTTTATAACAAATTTGTGATGTCTCACTGATTCCACCCCATTTCCGGGCTATTCCTGGCCAGTTTCTTGCGGTCTTTATAGAATCCTACAATTACGCTCTATTAAGAGGAGAATAATTTTTCTTCTGTTGTCTTCATAAATCCTCATTCTTCATTCGTGTGTAAGGCGATGAGTTTTCAGAATAAATGTTTAAAAAATCTTTCTTTAACACTATGACTAGAAGCTGGCAGGATTCGAACCTACTACCCAGGTTTACTAGACTTCTGCCCTACCAGCTGAGCTACCAACCGCTTACATGTGATTATGTCAGTTGACAGGATCAAAGCCTCACCACCACACATCAGTTGTCATAGCAGTTATGATCAATGAATAGACATCTCATCAAAAAGAAATCAGGATATTTCAGGTTTTGCCTGCAAATATTGAAATGTGCGATTGACGAAGCAATGAGACACGTCACATTCAGAGAAACATTAGGCTGAAATTTATGTGCCAGATTCCTAAATATGATGTGGGAATTGTGATGAGATTTTGAGCGGTTTTACGTTTTTCACATCGCTTAATCTCCGATCTTAAACAGTTATGTTTATTTAATTCTGGATGGACACTCTCAGGCAACATGCTCGCATAATTCCTTCTTTTTAAGCTAAACGTTTTTACTGAGATTTTCGCACTATTTGCTTATGAATTTATGATTGATTAATCTCCTGAACAATGAACATACATCGATTCACTGCCACTGCTGTTTTGAAGAATTTTGAGCGGCTATGACGCACATCTTGCTATTCGAATTGACGAATATTTCAGTAGGCATTGAAACTTTTCAGATTTTTCAGCACAAATACCGGTCGTCTTTACCGGAATTTTGGTGAGTGCAATTAATTGTGCAGGAAGAATCCTCTCTTCCTGAGGGGAGAGCACTTTTTGTCCCTTACACTTTCTCCTAGACTAACTTGGATTGATTTTACTCAATCATGTAACAATCGAAGTGTCTACAGGGCGGCTCTGACAAGTGTCACTGTCCATATGTCGTTCTGTTTGTATAACTGAAAGAGATTATAAATGTGTTTCAGAGGAGCACTTTGATGGATTCAAGAAACTCTGATATTAAGCTTAAATTGAAGGTGAGGCAAATGAATTTATGCGCCACCAAAAATAGCTCAGCTCTGAATTTGTTCAATTTCTGGACGTCGCAACAGGAGGGGTTGACGAGGTCGCAAGAGGAGGGGTAATGACGCCGCAACAGGGGGTTGATGACGTCACAACAGAAGGATTGATGGACGTCACAGTTAAAGTCAGCTTAAACAGAAAAGCAGCACATATCTTTCGGATATTCTATATTCAGAATATAGAGATCAGTTAAATTAATTTTAACTGTGAATTTCAACAAATATTCACTTCATTTCACAATGCACTGTTTGCACCGTGTATCAGTGTCATTCACATTAACATCATTATTCTTTATGGGAAATTTTATAATATTGCTGAGAGAGAATGAAAATAATTGAAATTTAGTGGTAGGCTCTACGCATTCCCACTGACAAAGCAGCTTCTATATTGGACATCAGCAGTAGTTGACAAAGTGCACGATGCTTCAATTCCTCGCTCAGTTTCTATTCAGATACACAAGTCTCATACATGTGAGTCTTCAATAACTGATTTAGCGAATATGAACATTTGATTTTGAGAACAGAGTACACAGAACTCAGAAGCTTCTAATAGTAAAAGTGCATAATAATCTATGCACCATTGTGACCAAAGTGTTTAAATATATCAAGTGTGGAAACTCCCCATTACTCTAATGTATTTTTGTGGCGACAAATCCGCCATTGATTCCATACTTCGCCTATGTATATACTTACTTTGATTGTGACATGCTAACTCAGATTTTAATGTCCTTTTTGGCAATGAGTTTTTAATCATTTTGATAGACAATTAATACGCCTTGTTTGCTTTGTAAGGAATTATTCACTTTGCCACAAGCTGCTACCTAAGTCAATCACAATTTTTACTTGCAATTTTTGAAAAGATTAATAATTGTAATATAGTTTCCTATTCGCAATGCTGTTTTCATTATTTTCAATGCTTACATATCAGTGGGTGGGATTGCAACAGCGGTAGGTCGCATTACAATGCACAAAAATATGGGTCATATAAAAAATGCCGCAAGCAATCTTGTAGTATTGCATACAACAACAAAATAGTAACTTTTCAGTGGTCCTAGTTGGAAGCAGATGCCAAGTGAAGTCGCTGACGAAGCAATTGCACTCTCCTGATCTTGATGCAATGAAGAACTGCGGCACGATTGGGAATGCCCCAATTACTGTGAACGAGTGCGTGTCACAGCCAGAGTTGGCGATTGAAATCCGTCAAGGGACGCAGAAAATGCTTGTCACTCAAAATACCAGTTAACAATAAGAACGCTTGCCAATTTTGTATGTGGTAGAGATTTTCGAAACGCTGTGCAAAAAGAATCTCTCATACCTACTGAATATTGAGATCGTTTATGCGCAATACAAATTAAGCAAAAATGAAAGACATGGCCAAACATCCGAAACTCAGCTTCGATTGTGTTGATGTGTAAGTTGCGAATGACCCTTCATTTCGACTCATTGCCTCTCGAGTTTTCTCACTTCAAACTCTTCATGCATGGCACCCATCCTTCACATCCTAAAATCTTTGATTGGCATCCTAAATTTGATATTCTGCTGTGTTGGGGGATCAACTTCGACGGTTATATGGCTTACAGACAATGAATGTACTGTTGCTACGTACAATGCTACAATGATATCTTATCAGGAAACCTGACAAGAAGTCAGAGAAATCCACTAAGTTGTTGCTAAAATCAGAAATAGATTGTCTCTATCACCAGGCCATTCATTTGTGAACAACTTTAGCGCTAAAATGTAATATTAATGTATAACAAGTAATATTTTCAAAATGAAAAACGTATGCCGGTACGTGAGTGTTCACTCCTATATTTTTAGCAGGTTTTTAGTAAAACTATGCACACACGTTCCGACTTTCCGAACGTTCGTCCGTCTTATGAGGAATTAGCGATGATATGAGTTGAACGATGCCTGCTTTTGCATAAATATCAAGGAACAAGATTCTGTCAATTCAGAAGTTTGCCATTTCTAACGTACGATTAATACTAGGAGAGAGATATTCACTGTGTCACGCGGGCCCCAACTGGGTCAGTGCACTTTTCTAATATGGAAGCGTCAAAACTTCAATGTCCATCTCACTTCTATCATGCTTCCGTTGGATGTGTTTAGCAAGCGCACTATCGGAATTGCGATTGTTTATACTCCGTCTGTGTCCCATGTACTGATATTTTTTAAAAAATATTTTCTGCCGTACAAGTGTGTTGCTTTATACTGTTCAAAGTCATGTGCGACAATTTGATAGATACTAAAAGCACTTTTATGAGAATCGATCCATGCAAATTCTTGACGTCGAAATAATCGAAGCATACATGCAGTCAGTTTCATAAATACATGTAGTTAGAAATTGGTTAAGACAGCAACATTTCACAGTAAACAGTAAATTTTTAACTATAATTGTGTGAATTTGTTTCTTATACCATATTAAATATTTTCTTTGTTATATGTTGACACAGTTAGACCATTGTCCTTGAAAGGAATGATATGTACGTTCCCTAGTAGCCAGATTCGTCTCCTCTAGGTCCTTATAAGTCCAACCTGTGTTCCAACCTTATAAGTGGTGAAGGGGTGAACGCGGAGGCGTAACGAAGCTAGGTTCCTTGCAGGTCTTACCTTGGTGAACAGGTTCGTTACCGGCGGTGAAGGGCAGCACTTCGGCTAACAACCAGGCTCTGGCACTCTAGGATCATGATGCCCAAGCCCGTCTCCCAGCTGTTGGATGACAGATGACTTTTAGATATGTAGGGGAGCCGAGAATAATCTGATTCGGCAAAGCATTAACGGTCAGTCCTAGGTGCTCCATTTCCTTACTGAAATAGAACTATCTAGCTCAATAAGGCTATGATGTTCAGAAGAAAGAAATTCTCCAAGTCAAACCACCTGCTACCCTGTAGGTCTTGTTATTTAAGGCAAAGGTAAAGTCAGGATTCAAGTCAGGAGACCTTGCCGGCAGTCTGAGGTTCGCATTCCTGCCTGTCTTTTATACAATTGAGTTGCCCTGGCACGTTAGCATGAAGCATTGCCATCCATGAGAATCCAATTAGATGATGGATCATCTAAACTGAATTCTAAAGGATAAACATGTTGTTCGAGCACTCGAACGTAGCGATCGAAGTTCATGTTTTCCTTCATAACATGCAGTGAACTGCGACCATCACTCCAAATGGCTCCACAGATGAGTAATTTCCTGCAAATCGTCCTGACTCCTCGATGTAAAAAAACAGTCAGGACTGTCTTGTCCAGACTTCAGCCAAAGATGCGATGTCCATCTTTGAATTTCAATCCGACAGCTGCCTCATCCGACCAAACAACACGTAACCACTGATTCCACCAGTGGCAACGTTTCATTGACCGCTATAGTCTCAGTTTCTTGGGTTGCTCGGACAGATTCAGCTTCGATGGTCCCTTACGACTGGAGAAGACCAACTCCTTAAATCGTCTCCAAGCAGCTGTCCTGGAAAGATTTGAACCTGCTGAAAGCTCAGATAAGGAGGTAGAGGGATCACTATCGACCTCAGTGATGATGTAGCTATCTCACCTGCGAGAAGTCAGCCTCGGTCGGCCAGAAGACTTTCCATCAGGCCGCTGACAGCATCTTGGCAACAAAAAGTAAATAGTACTTTTGGGGACCTTTAATTGTTGCGATCACTCGGTTGACCCCTAAGATAGTCTGTCTGGTAAGCTTTCAGTACAGCAGTTCGCATGTTACTGAGAGATACAAAACAAATTAAATGAATGAATTCGATGTCTTTCGATTTTACAGCATTGTTCTCGTCAGCCGATGCCTTATGCATGCGTGAGTAATGAGTCACGCTTCTGGTTAGCGATGAAAGTGAGAATTGAATACCAAAAACAAATTCCGAACGATTGAAACATTATTTAGTCTACTGACTGCTATATTTGGAGCATAGTCATGAAATTTTCACAGGAGCAACTTAATTTCAGAACATGAGCTTTCTAAAGTTATAAAGTTTGTTGAATTTGGAAACCACTTTCTATACGTACACGTAATTTACTTTTGCCCATTTCAATTCTTTATGAAACAATCTGTATATTCATGCACATGAATTCGGCGTATATTGATGGCGTTTTGTTGCAATTGTTTCTCCCCTCGATAATTGACTTCATGAGTAATATAGTGTAAATGATTGTATGGATTTACAGTATAGTGTCCTGTTTATTACGAGATTCCACTTTTAGATAAAATGATTTCCTTCACGAATAATTAGTGTTTAAGTTCCTTTGATTCCAAATCCATAAATAGTGGTCATCCAGTTCCTTAGGATTCACGAAAAATTAATTTTCTGAAGAATGATTATCTACGAGTTCATCGCGATATATATATATATATATATATATATATATATATATATATATATATATATATATATATATATATATATATCAGATACGATATATACGAGCGGATACGATATCATCTGCTCTAATTGAGAAAGGTCTAAATTTTGTTAATAGTAGATTAGCTTCAAATGGACATCTGAAACACCTTGTTAATAGGTGTGGTTCAAATTCGATTCCATCAATACAAGAAGATAACAGCAACGAACTGAATCAAGCATATACAGTCGAACCTCTACATGGTGAATTTCAAGAGACTAGATAAAAAGATTCACTATGGGGAGAGTTCACTATAAGGAGGTTTTCTAAAATTTGATGTAATATTGGTTTAAGAGTAAGCCTATAAAGTCAAAACATCTAAAATAGTTAAAACTAATACATGTATTTAGAAAACAAATTCTATAGGCGCAATTACTAATAATATTGTATTGTATCACAATGTCATATAAAATGGCAATGTAAACTCAAGATGCAAGATGTAACTACTATAAAATAATCAGTACTATATACACTATACAATGCTACATACATCATTAATTATGAACGATGGAAATAGCTGTCAATACAAGTTTGTACAGTACGTCGCTCGTAAACAGAAGCAATTATGTTTTCTACTCGATCAAAAGCTTGTTGATCAAGCTGCAAGGTCACTTTTCCTTTCAAGGAATTCCCTGATCTGACTAAAGTCGGTACGGTTGAAAACACAAAGAATCGCATGTAAGCTTGAAACTACTAGCTATATTAAATAGTGCTTTGTATCTAAATTTAGATCTGAGACTCCTAGACTTTAACAGCTTAGGAAACTTTGAAGTAATGAGCATCATCGAAAACTACTCGCCTCAATAAAGGCAGTAGGCCTACACTTACATCGGATGCGCATTAATTACAAAGTATAATTAAAGATCGATACACAGTTGATGTAGAATACTCATTATGCAGAGGTTGAGACAACAAAGGGACTAAATGATATATTCACTATGTAGAGATATGCAACAAGCGCAAAGTATACCATTTTTAATGGGATCAAAAATTCAATTCACTTTGTAGAGGTTCGACTGTTTATGTTTGTATCAAATATGCATGTATTAAAAATATTAAAATTCAATTCTATTCTGAAACATGATTTATTTTGTTTTTGCTAGATGTATAGGCTTTCTTGCTATATTTTCTTGACTTTGACTTTCACTATTTGGTACATATGTTTGCCGAGTATGATTTTATAGTGGTTTATCGCGGTGATATACTCTATTTCAATTCAGAATAGAAAGTATAGCATGCACATCAGCGAAACCCTTGTTTATGCAAATGATTATAAATTATCACAAACTTTTTGTCACGTCTGAATCAGCTTTCATCCATATAAAGAAATTGGATTTCAGAAAGTTATAAGCTAGGGTGTTTGGGGTGCATTTTGCACCCTATGCAGAAGCAGTTAATTCATACTTTCTAGAAAATATGTGACCCGAGAAACCAGAAGAATGTGCGTATATCTTCGCTCTCTTGGTAATTTTCATGTTACTAGACTATCGCATTTAGAAGTTTTAATTTGACCTTGGAATTACCTAAGTAAGCCCCGCAAACGCCGTCTATAGCCATGGAGTGGAACACCGACGAATCGTTGAGACTTGTCATGCGATAGATTATCAAAAATTTAATTCACTACGAGGAGAGATTCACTTTGTAGAGGTTCGACTGCATCCGTATTTCTTTCATACATGAAACGCAAGCAAGAAAAGTTTGCTCTGAGCTACACAATATTCCAATTTGAAATGTAAAACTCATTTTCACAGCTTCATCATCTCATGCGTCAAATAGAATAGAAAGAATCACTTCCGTGAAAGTCTAGCCTTTTTCATAATTGTTATTGAAAATGCTTATAGGATAAAATGTAATAAATGCAATGATAATTATTTTGGTGAAACACAATGTGCCATGAGAAAGAGAGTCCAAAGAGCATCGCAAATGTAATAACAGGCTTGCACCGACATTTTTTGTTGAAGTGTCGATTGCCAACATCTGTTAGTAACATTAAAGAAGAAATCTTGCATCGCAATTTCAGTAATATTTGCGAACGCAAATCTTGTGAAAATATTGTTAAATACGAAAGACCTGTAATCAGTGTAATGTGCTGCTACAAGATCTTCACGACAAACAAATATCGAATAAGTGCAAATTTCTTATAAGCTGACTTTTCAACTATAGATATTATAGATATCATGTCTGACGTTAATTAAATTAAATATGTTACTGTCAGTCAAGATTGAAGTTGCATAAGATTGTCATGAAAATAATAATCATGGCAGAACGTTGACAACAAACTGAAGGCAGCTTGCAATTATACTCAATGCAATAATGAAATAGAAGGAATTCCTGTCGAATATGAAACTTGATTATCGGACTTCCGACTTAAGAACGACAAGCAAGCAAATGCAGCCAGATTGAGACAGTCACTCTTTCCAATTGCAGAATTATCATAATTTGCTTAAGTGACTTTGCAGCTTTAATGGCATGTGTATTCTATTGTATTTGTGAATTGAAAGTGTTTTGATGAAGGACGTCATTGAACCTGTCTGCTGCATTTGAGAACATTCATTATGAGATCTTACTACAATAATTAATTAATTAAGAGCATATGGTATCAGATCTTTCGTATTAAAACATAAGAAATCAAACTTTCTCAGAATAATAATTGCATTCGAATACAAGGTAAGATGCACGATAATTGTTACGACAAGAAAGTTCATATTGGGGTCCCTTATTTTGGAATATCTGATAAATTATTTACTTCTTGTTTCAAAGTCTTGCAAAGCTGGTATAGCGGGTTATGAAAATGACAGATACAAATTCAGTGTGGATATTGGTGGCACTGTATAACACGTTCAAGAAGTAGTATCATTATTTTTCATTGACTGTTGATTGATTTGAACAATACAAGTGATCTAAAATTCATCACGTGGAGTTAGGAATATTCTCAGATGACCTGTTTTCTAACACAAATGATCACGAATCAAATCAAGCAGGGACTATTAAGATATCTACTTACATGTAGCTATATAGATATCTTAGTTGTCCCCGGATCAAGCTATCATACTTGCTACTGGTATTTCTTGTTGCCATTTTTCTTTTTAGCGAAAAAATGAGAGCACTCCCTTGTTATGGCGACGTTTTCGATTCCTAAAACACCAATAAAAATGTGAAAACCACCCGATATTTCGTGCAACGCGGACCTATTCATGACCAAACGGCAGGGTTGCCATGGGGATTGATATTTGAATCCCCACCCCATACCCACAGAAAAACCTGTGGGTATCCTCACAGAATCTCCACGCCCCCACAGGATAAGCTTCTGATTAATATGTTGCTCCTGTTCGTATAGAATGATTAATGTCCAATATCTCCATCTCAGTGGAACTTCTGCACATAATTCAACGATCCGAAGGCCGTATTTGACTCCAGAGATGTGGAATGGGAGTCCTTCAAGAAAGTCACCGACACCGACTGCGTGTTGTAACTTTTATGACTTATCTTTTCTATCTTCGGTATAGGCCTATTGCTCTTTAAATTTGTAGTAGCCCATTTTCTATCATTACTGAGCCTTGATTCTGACTTGCCACCTAGAAATTATTGTACCGAAAATTTAACTAGATGCTCGTTCAATGCACACGTATTTGACTCACAAATTTACATTTGCCTGAATCATTTTGGTTGCATTAGCAGATACGTGTTCTTTATCTATCTCTACCGATTCGTAAGTTTTTGTCGTCTGCTGAGCTTGCATGTACAGTTTGCATGGGTTTACGTAGTTTACCGTAAACGCGATTCTATCTCGAAATGTCTCTTTTTAATAGTATGAAGGCACTTTCTTTTTTCTTTGCTTTTATAGCAAATCGGTTATTGATCAGCTTGTGTTTTCAAACTTCATCTTTTACTCACTTTGGATTTTTGGTTCACTTAACCTAGTTATTGACCATATCGATCCTACTTCATTTTGCTACAGGATTATTTTACGGGTACAATTTTTGCCTTACTGCTCCCTTAAAGGAGACACATTTGTATAAAAATTCAACAACTATGCATGTAGACTAAAGGAAACATGGCCTTATTAAAACATTGGGATGAAATATTAATGCGAGTATGTACTTAGTTCCGCATAACACTCGAGCATTGCATAGTACGCTATTTTGAAATTTCGATGTTTGTTATATTCGCCTTTTACCGCTCGCTGTTTTGAGATTCGCTGTTATAACACTAAGCAACCAGTCTACATCAAAATCAAACCTAAGCTTTCATTGCATCATGTATGCATGCTATGCGAAACATTCTCATGAAATATACACACACTCATTTCAAAAGAACTATACTAAAAAATTCCTCGCTGTAGACAATCATAATTAAGTACAACATGTTTCACAAAAGCAAGCATGAATATTTATCAATATACGAGCATCTATTGACATTTTAACTGTTAGTGTAAGTCCTGAAGGACCTTAATGTCCCCAAATATTTTTAGTCAACTGCTTTTCGTGAAGACTCGATTTTTACTGCAAATAATTTTAAGTGCATGTATTTGGCTGTTAGATAGATTATATACGAGTTTCACATTGTCCATCTGTAGGAATATAATCCTGGGCTGTCCTGTAAGTTGGTATTTGGGGTTCTTAATGTGAGTTTTTCATTCGTTTGGTTGCTTATAGTGATGCTATTTTCAAATAATAGGAAGTTCATCAACATACAAAGACAGGGTTGAACATAAATTAAAAATATTCATATGTTGCTACACTGCCAGTATTTTAAAATGGTCACTCTATCACAAAAAAGTCACCTGCCAAAAATTCTTTATGTAGGCCTTCACTATATGTTTGCGGTCTACCAATGTGTATTATAGCCACCGTTTATTGCTCAGTGGATCATACCATGTTCATATGTATGAATATTCCCGTTTAATATTCGTTAATTAAATTAATGTAGCAATCATTGATAATTCCATCTCCATCAATGCCGATAAAGAAGTAAAATATCAAGCGAGTTTGGCCTTTATGCGTCTCAAGTCTAGAATTGCTTCGCAGTAGAAATCGACTACATAGGCTTACACGTAGTGAAGGAAAAAGCCTTGAATCAATCTAATCTACTATTACAAATAAAGACTTCGACGAAAATCATCCTGATATTCTCGACCACTCATGTCATCGAATTATTACACAAGAATTGGGAGGATGTTGACCCATTTGTGTATGATGATGAAATGCAGCACAGTGAGCCATTTATTGAGGTACACTTAAGTGTGCAGTTAAGGATGCCTATCAGATGAAAATGAAAGTTCTGACAAGTCGTAGACAAGTGAAAATCTGAGCTTTCATTATAACTATGACTGCAATGCGAGTAGATGGCTTGCAGTTGAATGATTTGGTGTGAGAAATCTTTATCACACTGTTCATGTATCCGACGAAAATCATTCAACATTTTCATGTGTCTTGCTTTGTGGGTTGGACCCAACAGGTCTTCTATATCGTGATTAGTTTAAAATCTAGGTTAATAATGATTAATCACATTGATCACGCAAGCTTAACTATATCACAAATAATTTTATCAGCTATTTATACTATTAGAGCAAATATTTGTAAGTCTCCATTTATGCTCTGCAGCAAAGGAGACTTGCAGAATTCCTCCACTTCAGACGTCCTTGACACCCCTGGAACTATCATTACAAGTCATTAAAAATTATTGAACGTGTGTTGCAAATGTGAAAACGATCAAAATTGATATTTCATGCATTTTAAGTGGCAAGATGGGTAGGCTGCGTGATACCTTGTAAATTCAACATCGAAGTTGATTGTGTGATATGATGTCAGTTCCGATTGTTACTAATAAATGTAAAAAATCTTCAGAATCCCCACAGAAGCCCTATGGAAGCTGTGAGGATGGCCTCAATCCACATACCCACCCCATACCCACGGCAACCCTGTAAAATGGTCATTTGTAAGCGATGGTTTAAATATCAAAAATGACCTCTCATCAATTCGTGTCTCCTGATGTAATTCGCTTCAGCCATCCTATAGTATGAATAGGGTGACTGAAGCGATCGATGATATCGACATCAAAGTCGTCTATAGAAAAAGAACGATCAGAACGACGTAGGACAACATGATCTGAGATTACTGTCTAGATTATTAGGCCCTAATGGTTCTGAGCTGATCATAAAAAACGGACCACCTAATTTTCGCTGAAATTCAATCGATTCTCATGTATTTCATTCACATCGCACAACAGCGTGTCATACATCATTCGAGAGTTTGCATTCTCAGCTTTAAAATGAGCCGGGATAGACTTGTATCTGTTATTGCATTTACTGAGCAGTGCTCAAAACATGAAAATCACTCAATTTACAAATCGCTATTTTTCAAAATGAAAACATGTGAGTATGATACTGAATCAGGCAACGAGCATTTTCTGAGCTCTCTTTTTACTTTATCTTTAAACACCTTGATTAAAACCGGTGAACTAATACAAAATTAGTAATACCGTGAAGCTACATGTATCACGAGATCATGAACGTTTTGAATGAAAATGTCATGTCATAGAGTAAATATGTTAGGTAGAGTGGTAACTCTACCTATTTATTAGATCCCCAATGTGTATACACTTTCGATTTTAATAAATGAACTCAAAGGAGATGCAGTCGAAATGTTTCCGGATGTGAGATATGCACATTTATGCAATTTTGAAGAAATAACAACGGAATGGAGTAATCATGATAGCATAAAGCAGGAGGAAATGATATTATTTCACAGATCGACCGTGTCATGACAGCCTTGGAGAGGTAATGTTTGTAAAATAAGCAACTCGATGACCTGCTATTGCTTTCATGCTGAACCTCAAGAGAATCTTCTTAAGCGAGATCATCATAAGCAACCTGCCACTGGCAGAGCAAAATCACATAATCAAAGACAAGGACTTCATTTAGCTTTGAAAGATGTAAATGGGTCCACATCACTATTCAGATTCAAGAAATGAGACATGAATTTAGAGAATCATAAAATCAAGCCGGTGAAAATTGAATTAAAAACTTGACATTTCAGCCAAGAAAGCACGAATGATATCGTGACTTTTTCATGAAGACAATTTCATTATAATGCGGATCATGAAATTCCCTTGATAATCAGCTTGATTTCCGCTTAGTTGCGATGATTATTAGCAAATATTCATTCCTTTTGATATCCAACTTGTTTCATACTACTTATGTAGGAGAGTCATCTCGGTAGTATATAAATTGGAAAATTTTGACATTTTTAAATGTGCTCAAATAATTTTTTGGACCACGAGAACGTAATCTCCGCAAAAACCTGAATCTTTTGATATAAAAATTTTCACTGTATACAGAAACTTTTTTGAGTCGACACTCTACCTATATATCCCTACTCTATGATTCAGACGATACCAAACATGAACAATTTTGATGAAAAGTGAGAACATAACATTTTCAACCATTTTGTGGTAGCTTCACGGTATCACTAATTCTGTATTAGTTCACCGACTTTAGTGAGTCGTGTGTCAAAAGAGAGCTTAGAAATACTCGATCTCCCCGTGCCTGATTCACTATCATACTCACATGTTTTCATTTTGATTAACAGCGATTTGAAAATTGAGTGATTTTCATGTTTTGAGCACTGTTCAGCAAATACAATACCGGATGCAAGTCTAGCCAAACTCATTTTAAAGCTGAGAATGCAAGCTCTCGAATGATGTATGGCACGTTGTTGTGCGATGTGAATGGAAGGAATGAGAACGGAATGGAATTATGAATAGAATTGAAAGTATTTAAAATTATACTAAGAGTCTCGCTATCGTTATTATGGAATGAGCTACGCAAAAAAAACTTCGCATTTGTACTGACCTGTTTTTCTGGTTGTATGTCATACCTTATTTGTTGTCCATTCTGTCCTAGAGTTCTTAATTATAGCAATATTATAGCATGGATTACTATAACATAGCTTCTGTTGCTACCTAGCATAGCATAGCAAGCTTTGTTTTACATGTATCTATTCAATTTCATTTTCATCATTAATCAAATTGGTCTCTCTACACCTCGATCTCATGGCTACAGCAGATTTCAAGCAGGATCATTTGTACTTTTTCATTGACACCTTGCAAGCAAATGGCTTTTCGTGTGCACAAATGCGTACGTTACTAGTTCAGCGTTGGGGAGAAGAAAATGTTGTAAGATCTCGTCGGATACAACAAGTTGCCAGCGAATTTCCGAAGAGGTTATTCATTACAGGGTCTGGAAGACCACGTACGAGCACTTCTACCGAAAACGTAGAACTAATTCGTGAGAAAATTGAAGAAAATAATCGCTTATCATGCAGTGATTTGAGCCGAATTGCGGGAATTAACTGTGATGCTGTGAACCGAATTTTGATCAGAGATTTGCATAAGAAGTCTGTATGTTGCAAATGGATACCACATGAACTAACTCAACAAAATAAAGAAACAAGAATTGAGTGTTGTCAAACTATGATTGAAAGATATTCAAGAAGAAGATCCAGAGAAAATGTTATTGTTATAGACGAAAAGTGGGTATACTTCAAGGATATTCCAGCTAAAGAGAACAACCGAGCCTGGGTTGATAGTGCGGGAGATAGACCTGCTGTTGCGAGGAGGACAATTTCCGATCGCAAAGTGCTGATCATACTGGCATCAAATTACTCCAAATCAATGCATTACCTTGAGGTATTGCATGATGGAGCAACAATTAACTCTCAACGATACATTGATTTCTTAGAAAACATGGCATCTGAGTTTGAAAGTGTGTTGCCTAGGTGGGAGATGGTTGTTCAACACAACAACGCTCGGCCTCATGTTGCTCGTTGTGTTACTGAATGGTTTGAGGCCCAACACATGTCTCTGCTGAAGCAGCCTCCATACTCACCAGACACAAACTTGATGGACAGATTCTTATTTAAAAATTATGAAGTGTTCAGAAGGGGACATGACTTTGAAAATTCACATGAAATTCACCGCAATTTTCGTCAATACATGGATGCCATGATGAGCAGCAAGCTTCTTAAAGAACTTGAAAATTTACTTCTTCATTTGCAAAGAATCGTTGATGCAGATGGAAATTATGTTCAATAGTCACTTTGTCACTGTGTTGTATAGTTGCAACAATTACAATATCATGACTTGTCTTAAATTACAATGTAATCTGTTTTCATATAAAAAGCGAAGTTTTTTTTGCGGAGCCCTACTATTTCCAGGGACAATTGTGATTAATATAAGATATCTAAGGGACGTTCAACTACCAGAGTATGTACTGGACTGGAGGCCAGTGACTTTGGTAGACTTGATTAATGACGATATTGTGTAGCTATCTGGATAAAACCATGGAAGAAGTGGTAAACAATTCACTTCATTATTGTAAAATACATCAAAATCCAGCTGGACTTTATTCGAGAATTCAAGAGCAATTAAGCGATATGACATGTGTGATTTATTTCCGGCCTTGAATTGATGGCTATTTTTATCACAGCCATGATTGAATGTTTTCATACTCATCGACGAAATTTATGCGGATTTCGTAACCATATGTTCCTGAATTGATTAATGTGGTAGGACCTTAAAATCGTGGAAAGTCACCAATCACCACCGTTTGGTCTGCGCTTTATTCAATGATCTTCGCATTTTATGAATCACTGACATCATAATCACATTTTATTTGTTCGTCGGTGTTTTGATTATAATTTGAAGGCCTCACAGGTGATGGAAACACCTCACAGGCATTTGGAAAGACAGCAGTGGTTGCACTTTTCCACCAAAATCTTGATAAAGGATCTTCCGAAGGAATGGATATTCAAACGATTCTTGCTTAACTTTTAGCATTTTCATTTGTTATGCCAATCAAATTCTCAATTTTTGACGTTTCAATTTGTTTTTGTTCGTTTTTGATTGCATCATCGCTAGATTGTCTTTAAATTTCAATCATGTATTTTACTTGTATAACAATGTATAAAGCAGGGACATGGACATATTGACTGTAGTAGCAATCAAAGTCATCACTGATCAGTTATCATTGAGTCCATGACTCCTTTGAGCAAAGGAAATAGATCATCAAAAATTTTCCATAAAGAGTCTACAATTCTCCAAAAAAACACTGCTGAATCGATTTTCGCAAGCAAATCCATTTGCAATAAGCTTGCTAATTGCACAAGAAAGAAACATGTATAAAATGTTCAGAATACACACCAAAGGCCATTGATGCTACGTGCCGTAGGTGAACAATCTCAATCACTAGAAGTTGTTATTGCAGCTGTTATTGACAGTTGTTTATTCTTGTGGGAGTTTTTGTAATTCTCCATAATCTTCTTTCAACAGATTTCCTGTATGAATGCGTGTATTAGAGTATTGGATAGTTGTTTACAACTTGTTTCACGGTTTTATCTACAGATGCGCACTAATCAAATCTACCAAAGTCTCCAGTCCAGTACATGCTCTGGGAGTTGAACGTCCCTTACATTTCTTATATTAATCATAGATGTCCCTGGTATTTCCAACTCTCTCTGTTCTATAGTAAATATGAATATAATCTCAAACGATGGTGCAAAATGTGAGCCCATTGGACCAGCCACTAATTTGTAAATAAGTGTGATCTTGGTATTGGATTTCATAATTATAGCTGACAAACCTTAAGAAATCTTTGATATCGGTTACTTTGAAGCCATAATTATCGATGATATTCCAGTTAGATCTCGCATAACTAACAACAGCATTGATGACTTCCATTATGGGAATGCTAGTACACAGGTTTTTCACGTCTAGAGATATGAAAGCTAGATTAATTATTGTGAGGTGATATTTTAAGAGAATTTAGATTACCTATAAGATCATCGGCACTACTGATGTTAGTGGCAACCAATTTCACAAGTTGGTAAATTATTTTACCAAGCAGCCAATCGATCTTGTCCGTCGGGGTTCCTGTAGAAGATGCGATCGGTCCCAGGGGGTACCCTGTGGCTGTTAGGGGTTTATGCTCTTTCACTGTCCAATAAAACTTAGTTGGCTTGCTACCGCAAGATATCAAACGGTTAATGTCAATATGTTTATTTTTACATTTGGATCTTATTAGCGCATTCGCTTGTTTTTCCATGGATCTACATCTGGACTTAGTTATTGGCTTATAAGTTATAGCACCCTTCAGTAACAGAAAGACACGAGAAATAAATTTATCCTTCTCAGTAGAAACAACACGGTTAGTTTTATCAGATGAAACAGCTAGTAAGCTATTTCTTTCATGAATTATTTAGTTTTACTAACAGTTTTGTTGTAGTACTTATATTTAGGATTCTCTTTCACATAAAATGTCTTTAGAATCATGTTTCAACAACATTAAGTTCCTTTCTTGTTCTTCGTCCATTCTGGAGTGTTTTTACAGCAAAGAATGTGCAATCTTTTGCTGCTGTTAGCATTACTAGTTACTCGGTATTATTGAGAGTACTGCTAAATTTAGAGTACCATTTCAGACAAGAAGTCAATGAATCAACCGAGAGATCGCTGTCGTTATAAAACTTCGTACTTACACGGTTAGGAATACGAAAATTGGGACCTTTTCCCTAAAGATCGCAAATATCGTTCGGAATATTAACAGCACTTTCATTGATGATAGTTTGGCAAGCTAATTGGACTTTAAACCAAAATGCATCGTTATAGTCAAAATACAGTTGAGGTCCATTTATCACAGTATACTGTTCTTCTAAAAGTAGGGCTAAATTTGCTATTGGTCATGTATGCAGTCATTACATGTATGCAGTACCCACCCTCACGAAAAAACCTCATGATTTTTTGTGAGATTTTTACTAATTTATATCTCATGAAATTTAATGCGGATTTTGAACGTTTTCGCATGAAAAATCTCATCAAATTTCATGAGCGTTGTCTTGAAAACTTCATTAATTAATTAACATTTGCTTTTTAATACCTCTGAATTTATTTTTCTCGCATATAGTTATTTAAGCTTTCTTGGCCTAGCCACATCGCCCCAAGGCATTGTCACGCCATGTCCACAATGCTATTTCACTATTCGCAAAATTGGACCACTAGTTATCATGATCTTATGTGTATCTGTGATTGTATATATGTCTATTTTCAACATCTTGCATAGTAAGCTTTCTTATGGTTATTTCCTTTCGCGGCTAGCATGCATAACTTACTACTTAAAAGCTAATTTTCACGAAGACCTCATAAATGATCATGATTTTCTCAAAGCATCATGAGAACATCATGAGTTAAAAATTTTCTTGTGCGAATATGATGAGACTCATAATAATCTCATGAGCTCTCATAAAAATCTCATGAATCCGCATTAAATTTCATGAGTTCTCATTTCGTGAGGGCAATTAGTATCCCTCATTTTTCATCATTTTTTTGTTCAATGTTAAATTTCTTTTCTATGTTATCCATCCTTAGTGTTCAATTTTTTAAAAACAGTAATGTTGTGAAGATCAGAGAGTGATCATCATCCCTTCCATATAATCCCGATTTAAATTATCCCTAAATTGTAATCGATCTTCCTTGAGTGCAAAGTAATATTGTGAATTGATGTTATACGACACTCACTTACTCGGAATCACTTTTCGGGTCGCTGCATTTTGATTTCAATAATGCGCTCTTCAGACGCTTCTAGAGCGGTACTCGGTACGACTGTTCTTCATAATTTTCGAAATGGAAAGAACTCAATCGCTCATATTCAGATTCTTTTGGTGTTATAATTCTCTTTGTTTATCAGAAGGAGGAACTTTGATATTCAGTATAGATTTAATACCTTAAATTATTTTTGAATCATTAGATTAGGAACTGGAACATGTGCTACCATGATCTCGATATAACTTTGTCGGGTGTAGAAGACATAAAAAATAATTGAGTGTGATATCAACATGGCACGAGTAGTAGGGACGATTGGTTGGGTAAGTGAGGCTTGTCAACAAAATATTCTACGATTGATGTAGCTTGCTGAAGATATGTAACACCAGCCACTTCTGAATTCATTCGATGAATGTTTATCTTCTACTTTAGCACACGACGAAGTTGGAGATACAGAAAACCTGCTTGTAGTGGACCCTCTCCATAATGGACATTCTATTCCGGACATTACCTTCAAAATCTCTTGTCGCTAAACATGAAGAGACGAAAGGGTTCAAAACGTCAAAAGAACGATTTACAGTGCTGTTTGCCGTGTGTGCCTCAGGTCACAAAATAAATCCACTGATCATCGGCAAATCTGCGAATCCACGGTCTCTGCCCATGAAGCACCGTCTTCAACTTCACATTGACTATGCGAGCAACAAGAAGGCGTGGATGACATCCTCAATATTCGAAAATTGGTTGAAGAAGCTCAACAACCGCATGAACTTTGAGAATAGAGATATTTTCCTACTGATGGATAATTGTTCCGCTCATTGCAAACTGTCCTTATCAAACATCAAGCTCCTGTTTCTTCCTCCGAACATAACATCAAAACTCCAACCTCTCGACGCCGGGATGATACAAAATGTGAAGCTTCTTTACCGCCAAAAACTCATGCGCTACGTGCTCTGTCAGATCGACAGTGTGAGTGCCGTATCAGAAATCGCTAAGACTGTCTCCCTCATGCAAGTGATAAGGTGGTTAAGTCAATCTTGGAAATCCGTCGAAAAATCTACGATTAAAAAGTGTTTCTACAAATGTGGATTCAAGTTTCCCTCAGACAGTGATATACCGGAAGCGGTTTCAACAGACTTGGACCTAGATTCTTACCACCGCATCCTTGATCCCGAAATCAGTCTAGACGAAGTTATTAGCTTCGACGACAATATCGAAACCAATGATCCTACAGATACGTGTGATCCTGATCCATCAGATACTGAATCTGAATCAGAATGTGAAGAGAGACTTACAGCTATGAAACCATGGAGTGAAGACCAAACGGATTTAAATGACTTATTAGCAAAGGCAATGGAATCCAATGACGAAGAGAGTGTAGATATGATAATTAAGCTTCAAGAACGTTTTCGCATAATGCAGTTAAAGAGTTCGAAAGTGGCCAGACAAACTCATATTGACAATTTTTTAAACCACAATAGACAGTTATCTTCTGAGCTTGCGTACCTTTTTGTGAGAAGAAATCTCTCTATAAAACATGTTCAATTAAACTAATCGATGTATTCAATTTTTAGTTTTAACTTCATGATAAAGGAAGGTGTGTATATCATTATAATGCGTATATTAAGTGATCATTGACATAATTCACTGACCAAATATATCAATTAACAAATTCGTATACACGTAGCAAACAGCATAAATTATTCAAATAATTAAGTTTCTCATGATGCAGAAGTACGAATAGAGTTTACGGTGCATCATATACCATAACATAATATATGCATAATATTATATATTCTATAATGTATTTACAAATAATTTCAGTATTTACATAATACTAATATACGCATGTGCAGAATATAACCACTATAAGTACTTTCACATGATAAAAAATGATAATAATAACCGGAAAGTGAGTATTGAAGTAAACGAAGATGGACCCCTTTACATAATGGACACCTGTTCTTAATGGACACTTTGAGCTGCCAAAATGGTGTCCACTAAATAGAGGTTTTACTGTAATACCATCACACGTTCCTAAATCAAGTGATTCGAACAAGTTAAACTTAAACTAATAAAATACAAGGATCAACCTGCATAGATGAAACCCTGATAAGACCAACGACAACACCTTCATTATCCACTATATTTTCTTGAAGCTCACACCAAATATCTTGCTCATAACTTGCGACATACATGGAAGTGACACTAAATTGCTGAAACAAAAACATGCTCCAATGCGTGATCAAATCCGTGCTCTGCGTTTTTTAACGGCTGAACTTTCTATAATAATCAAATTTCCATTTTCTGCATTAGTCATTACTTATTATAGACTTTATGGCAATCTCCTCTCTAAATATCATCTTTAATTATGTATTTATGACTTTTGACATTATGTTCGTTATTTCTACCTCTATTAGATGGTGAGTATGTACTATTCAAACGTTCAGCTTGCAAAGTTGAATAAAATTATATTTATATTTGAAATCACAGAAATGTAGTGAATTACAGCGTGATAAGCATAATGAACTACCATAATTATGGTAGTGATATTGAATCTGCGAGTTTATCTCGAATCTTAAGTAATCCATTCATTTGATTTGTGTCATGTAATGTCAATACCAAGCAGTTCATATATCAATCGGTGACTTGAGAAATATAAATCAATAAGTACAAGAAATAATTGAACAAATTTTATGTCGACTATAGTAGACTCTGGTAGATAAACGTCATTTTTGACACAATTCATGAAAATTAAGATTTTTCTCCTTAGATGTGCGAAAATCACTTCCAGTCAATATTTGATATCTTGTGTGATATAAACTTATCATTGTACTCTGAGCTGACTGAAATACCTCACTGTAAGTAGCCAATTCTAGCCCCTTTCCGCCCCATGTGCACTTAAGTACATGCCCTGCTCTTTTATCGGAGCACACGCCCACGCATCGGGTAGCGAAGAAGACAGGAAACGGAGCACACGCCCACGCATCGGCGCACTTGGGGGTAGAGCACGGAGCACCAATCGGAGCACGCGGCGCCGAGCACGTGTGATGAGTCACCGCAGGGTATATAAGGAAAGGCGCTGTCAGAGAAATTCATTCTCATCATATGCCGACAACAGTAACGTTACGCCCTCTGGCTGCGACACGTCATCCCAAGGAGGAGATATCCTATACACCTTATTCATCGAAAGACTTTATTGTGGAACGAGACTGTAATACACTGTATATTATTCCGACAAAGGAGAAGAGTGTGTCGTTAGAGAAGATTATTGCAGAGCTTCGTATTCAGTTGCTGAATGTAATACTGTATGGACCGCGCTTCTTGTTTGATATTCGAACATCTGCAAAGTTCCCCAAAGGTGCACTGGACGTGTCCTATCGCTATTTGAACATTGGTGACGATTGGGACGTGGAAGAACTGATTGATTCGTTGCAGAAGAAGTTACGTTCTCAACTGGAGTGTCGTTATTTTGGAGGAATCTTGTGTATGCAGATTGACATTGGGTTTGGTTCATTGTTTACGTAAGATACATGATCTGAACCACGATTTAATGGAGCCACCAACAAAGAAGAGGCGAACCACAGTCCGTCCCCGCCCTCAACCCTATTATGAGTGCGAGTTTTGCAATAAACGCTTCCGACTGTTTTCACAATGCATCCGTCATGGACGCAAGGAGATAGGGAAGGAGTATTGCGATCGTTGTGGGAAATGGTGGACTACCGATCATCAGTGCTCACTGGATAGAGGTTATTGGGGCGACAAGGAGAGTGAGTTCACCTGCCTGCTTTGCAAACAAGACTATAATATTGAAGCTTACCATAAACACCCATGTGTGGGTCGGTGCAGGTACTGTGATGAGAAGATACAGGAGGAGGAGAATGAATGGAATGAACATTTATGTCCCTATTTGAGCATGTATATGCCCACCGAACCCTTGGACCCGAATCGCCCAGTGGAGCCGGAGAGTACGAATTCATATCTGTACGACTTGTCAAAAGTGAAGTTGGCACGCTGTCCCTGGTGTCATAACATGTACCAAGCATTCTTCTTATGGGAACATGTTTGCAAAAAACATAAGGAGGTGTGTGGAAGGAATCCGTCGTGGAGCAAGACGAATGAGGCATGCGACAACTTTGTCTATATGTGTGTCTGTGGTGAGATGCTACATCGTGACGTGGAGGAAGAGAAGGTCCATCAATTTGTCTCGCTGCATAAGGAGCATATGGGCAAGAAAATATGGAAAAATCAGCGCGAAAAGTTGAAACGGATATATGAGAGTCAACCGAATCCACCCAAGGAAGTGAATAGTGTCCCCCAAGCCTCGCTTCGACCAGAGAATAGAAATCGGGACCCACGCAAATATTCATTTGACTTTAGTAAGAAACGAGGGAGACCTCTGAAACCCATTGTTTTGAAGAACCAATTGAATTGGTTCACGTATAATGTAGATTTGGATGATGAATAAATGTAGTGATCATTCTCCTATTGTTGTGACTAAGTTATGATTGGGAATCGTAAACATTAATCATGACACGTCGTAAACGACGCCAGAGAGGAGGAACTGTAAGACATGTGAAACGGTATATAAAATCTCAAATGCATCGTAGAGGGCGTGAAGCGTTTCAGAGACATAAAGGTGAATTGATTCGACGTCATTTGGGCAATACGTTGTTGCCAGCAGCGTGGTGACCACGTTATAAATCCAATAATCAAATGATAAAGGAAGAATGGCAACGGTTGAAACACGATCTAAATAGGAACAAGTTGGGAAAGTTAAAGACGTTAGGGAAACTATTAATGAAGAACTAAGTAGGGACATCTAGCCTATCACGATAATCATGCAACGTGGAGGTATTTATCGCGGAAGTCGTCGTCAGAAAGGGGGAATTTACCGTGGTAGCCGAAGACAAAAAGGTGGAATCTACCGCGGGAGTCGTAAACAAAGAGGAGGTATCCTCCCATTTTTACTCCCCCTCGTCCCTGCACTTATTGCCGCAGGGAAAGCTGCAGCGTTGGGAGCAGCGGATGCAGCCGGTGCCGCAGGCGTAAGTGCTTTAGCGAATAAAATATCAGGAGGAGGAAAACGTCGAAGGAGACGTCATCATCGCTAAACCAATCATGTTGTACACCATCCTAGGGACGGGTATATAAGTCGAGACACACAAGACGAGATTCATTTCACGATGCGTCGGATTCAGCATTTGGGCGAGCTCATGCAAGGTTCTTATTCCATTACATTTGATCATCCTAAAGTACAACAATGGTGGGTGGAGCAGAAGAAGCCGGTACGCAATTTCATCGTATTTGATACGGAAGGAGATCCCATGCAGGAAGTCGCTGCCATTTGGTGTTATTATACACCCAGAGATGATAAACCGAGTGGATATGTGACCATTACATCGCGCTTCCATGACTTTATCAAACATGAAACATCGGGGTGTGATGTTTTTGCGACTCATTTAATTCACGGGCTCAACCCACGTGTGATTGGAAAATGTGGTGCAGAAGAGAGTGTGATTATTCACCGTTTTAATGGCTGGGTCCATGAAATGACACGCGAGTATGGAGACGCGGAACTGATTGTAGGGAATGGATTATCGGAGATGGAAAGAGCTTGGTTGAAAAGCATAAAACTCTTGGAAAAAGTGACCATGGATAGTATTTCTCTCCCCGAATGGTCTCAACGCATTGACTCTCATTGGAATATATTCACCTCATGTATGCGGGATAGTGAAGTGTATAGACTTGGTTACAAGGAACATATGCGTCGCGGATGCAACTGGATGAATCATTCCCAGTATGAAGGGAAAGAAGCGTACCGTCGAGCCCTGTTACATTTACGCCGAGGGAAAGCACTCACAGAAACGCAAAGCTGCCAAAGTACAGTATGGGTACCACTGTGCACTGTCAGATGTGGTTGAGATTCTCCTTCATTATTGCTTTGAACTACACTATCGACTTTATGTGCATACACTGTATTTAAATTATGATTCCTGTGAAGCTGCATGGGCCTGGACCAAGGTTGATCACATCACTGTGATGCACGAATCAACCACGGTGGACAATGGACAACTCCACAAGTCTTATATTGTTCATTATTGTAACTTCAGTGATTATGCCGAACATCGTACCTTGTGCAAGAATAATGCATGTTGTGAAATAACTCAAGAAAGTGCATCTCTATAATAAAATGTTATTCCAATGACCTGTTATTTTTGATAATCATTGACTTGGGAATGATAGCACTGTCAATTTTATGAACGTTTTCCAATCTTAAATTCAATCATTGATTTTAACTTCTATTCTATCATGATATGTCCTATAACCCAGTTCACCCTTGAATAAAATAGTCAAACCTTACCATGTATGTTTTTTGAGAAGAAAACAAGATAGAAAGAATGATTACATTTAAAAAACCCAGTCACTGACTTCACTTATAAAGTCCACACTGTCCCAGTTGGCGATGGCTTCGTTGATGTTGTCAAGCTCTGTTCGACGGTTCAAATAATCACTAAGGTTCGTCAATGGTTCGCGAAAGGGACGGCGGGTGGATAGAAGATCGAGATCAGGATAGTCATCGATGCTAGGAGGAATATTCTCCTGCTCATCGTAAAGAAAGTCAAGTTCCCAATTCTCGCCGATCAGACTTGACGATCCGGGATCGGTGACGGAGGGTGACGGTGGCAACACATAAGGTCCATCGATGGTAGGTGGTGTTGGCGGGAGGGAATACGGTCCGTCCAGATCGGGAATAGAGCCCCAGTGAGAGGGTAGATCCGTTGGAAAATCATCTTCTTCTGGGGTCGGTGGTGGAGTGTCTGGGATCACAATCGCCTCTTCTAACGCGTTCCGAACCCTTAATCCGGTGAGATCGACCATCCTCTTGTATGTTCACGAGTGTTATGAAGGTGGAATATTTTCGACTTGGCTTTATAGTGTTGCAATTGTCCCATCCCCTGCTCCGAGCATTAGACGTGCCCCATTCCATGCTCGGAGCACAGAACAGAGCATTGGGTGTACCCCATTCCATATCGGAGCACCTATCGATTGGAAAACTAGGTAAAAATAGAGAAACGATCAAGACACATACATGATGGAAGACTTTCACGTGTACACCTATCCAAATCAGCTCATTATTTACCCGAAAACAACATGTCAACCGCACGCGATGTTGGAGAAAGTGATTCCCTATGTGAAGGAAAAGATCAAAGTGAAGCCTGAATGTGAACTCTCCATGGATACATTCACGATTTATGAATACAAAAGAAATGGTTCTCCACCATTGATGGGTGCCAGTGAACGGTATTATGAAAGTGACGTCGAAGAAATGGATGACTATTTAGCCTCACTAAAGAACGTATGGGACTATGAATTTATGGACAGTGATAACAAAGAGATTCTTGGTGTCTATTGTATAACGTTTAATTTTGAATATTTCTCTGTTGGATGGACATCAGAAGAAGAAGAATATGTAAGCGACGCAGACTAAGTATGAATAAAGAATGTCGTTGTATGAATCATGTTGCTTTTCCATATTATAAGCATTCTGCTATTGGGGTTGATAGATTTGGAAAAACATGCTACTGGTACTCCTTTTTCTTCTGAGAGAGATTGTACGCATACTCACCGCGATGAGTGACTATTTAAGTTATGGATCCTCACGCTCTCTCAAATAAGATCATGTTACTCCTACCCTATTATCGAAAAAGACGACATCGCCCTATTCGGACAAGACATCTTCGAAAAAGACGATTGCGTGGAAGATGGACATCACGCCCACAGACAGTTCGACCACTCCTTCGCACCAAGCGCGGATGAAGATCCTTATTGATTTTTGGTTCGATGAACGCATCCGAGGCAATGATATCCCCACATTAGAAGAGTTTACCGACACGTCCACCGTCTATTTGAATCAATTGGTACTGAATGACCGCTATTCCATCGTGGGACGTGTGTATTTACTCATGGCTATTTTTGAGGATGACGTTTTGTATGAGGACACACTATGGAAGTTTATGAATGAAAAACATTTGACCTATGTACAAGAGCTGTATCATAAACGTGTGATTTCAGCAGCAAGTCTTATTTATATCAAAGAGACATTGAATCGTATCTGTGCTCATTTCAGTATTTTGTTTCAATGGCCAACAAATGTATTTAAGCATGCACAGGAATACACAACAAAAATCAACCATGAAGGGAGGAGCGCGTGAAAGTGAAGAGACTCTGACGTTGCGAAAATTGAGAATAACCCTATGTCCTATCTGTAAATGCCCTTATCAAAAAGATTGTCTGAGAAGGCATATTTTTAATTCACACCATCTAAAATATAAAACAAAAGAAGAGATAAAAGCAAGTGAAGAGTTCATCTATGCATGTCTATGCGGGGAAACCCTCGATGGAACGGTGGATAGGAAAACAGCTCAACAATTTGCGCGTCAACATACCCATATTTTAAACGAGCGAATGGAGGGAGAAAATGTGAGCAAACTGAAGTATATTATTCAACAGCATGTTCCGAGACCCTCTTTGAAGGTGTCCTCTACGTTGACAGGACAAGATCGACAATTATCACCTGCCTCACGTCGTGCAATCCCCTTGCGACTCCCTCAACCTATGAATACAGATTTGGATGCAGACGACAGTCTAGAAGTACTCATTCAACCTTCTCCAGCGGATCATCGCGCCTTAGCAACACCTGATCCATCTCACGCTATGCTGCAAGCTGTCGTGAAAAGTATGGTTGATGATCGAGCCAGAGTGGATGCTCCCCCGGATCCCACCCATACGGTCCATCAAATACAAGAAGAATGGAATCGATTGCCACCCGATGTGTTAGCCATGGCTGCGAATGAGATTGATATGAGTCCTCTATCGTTAGAGAATATTCAACCTACACTAAGTCATGTGACATTTGATAACTACCCAGGTCCGGTCAATGATCACAACAGTTATGTCCAAGCCATGTCGAACACAGTGGGAAATCCAGAGGTACAAGAATCAAGCGAACCTCGCCAACAACACTCGGTGGGGGTAGGAACCCCTCAACAACAACACTCAGTGGGGGTAGGAACCTCTCAACAACCCATGGACGCACACCCCGTGGAGGAAAGAATGTTTTACCCAGTCAATTCACCTGTCATTGACACCTCCCACGAGTACATTATTCAACTGAACAACTTGAAAAACAGCGCCATTGTTCAACTGTTGAACGATTCTATTCGTCTCCATGAACGTCATTTAAATGCTCGCAAA
This sequence comes from Prostheceraeus crozeri, assembly GCA_907163375.1. NCBI lineage: Eukaryota > Metazoa > Platyhelminthes > Polycladida > Euryleptidae > Prostheceraeus > Prostheceraeus crozeri. The sequence continues at coordinate 19,468 of CAJQUW010001408.1, read as the reverse complement.
CGCATCTTGCACGTGTTGGAAGAGGCATTTAATCAACACATTCATGAACCCAATCGTACAGATGGCAATGGAGACTATTTGGATGAGACATTGGAAAGCATGCGTGACTTGCTGACTCAAAAGGAAGAGTTTATTTCCCACTTAACCAACCAAAATGCAGACGTCCACGCACGCTACATGCATTTGGTGAACGCCATGTAAACTAAGTTATGTGGGATAGAGGATGATAGACAAGAATGACGTGTCAGTGTGAATCATGTTCAAGTCGACGTCAGGACTTTACCAATGTACTGAAATCCCTAAGTTCAGGGATAGGATGCTCGAAAAAGAAAATTAACCGTCATGTCGATCAATTGCCTGAGGAATATGTCAAGATATGCAAGCACTCATGAGCAAAATGCGAGAGAATCCAGGGAAATTATCACCTTTACAGCACGAGTTTATTCAATCTTACAAAGGAATTCTCCGCAAATTTGTGAAACCACCCCCTCAAACTCGCAAATACTTGGGCCAAAAACGGAAATTTAACAAGAAACAAACCCCCTTCGCACAAGCCTATGCCATGGCATATCACGATAATCCAGCAGCTTTCAAACAAGCCTTACATGCATCGATCGGCTCCAAACACTAAGTAAACCATACCCACGTCATCAACACTATCATCATCATGGACACTGTTCAATCCATAGCGAACACACTTTCAACAGCCAACGGAGGAGATTTAAAATGTTCACTCATTGGTTCATTCAAAGAAACCCTATCACAATTCTTTACACTCGTCATATTCATTTTGGTTACCCTCTTATCTGGTCGAAAAATGATGAAAGATATCAAAAAACGTAAAGAGAGTGGAAAACCCTTACTCGATGTGGAAGTCGTCAATTATGATGTGTCCAAAACGCCTATACTTAACCCCACCAAACCGCACAATGAAATTCCCATGAAATCGAACGATTTACCGAAAAGTGTGAATAAGACACGTTCACACAGTAAAATTCCTATGAAATCAAACGATATACCGAAGATTTAAAGGATGATTTTCCGATGACATCGTTAAAAATACTACGGATTTGATGTGTTATTTTCCCATGATATCAATCGATTCACTGTGACTTTGAAGAACACACTCTGTTACAAATCCTCGTAAAATCAGGTGATTTATCGAGAATTCTGAGGTACTTTTCCACACCAAATCGACCGATGTTATCGTAAAATGACTCAGCAAATTCCCATGAAATCAAGCGTTATCTCGTGAATTTGACCTACAAAAAGGGACAAGCCCCGTACACCACCAAAAATGAATGATTCATCGTGAATTTCACGGAGCACCAATCAGAGCACTTGTATGCGTGGGCGTCAACCAATGAGAAGAAATTTTCCCACGCTCAACTCTATATAAACTGAGCCATTTCAATCATTTTCATTCAGTCATGGGTAAACGTACGAACACGTTGGAAGCTCCTCTCGCGAAGAAGGTGAAAGTCACGTATTCGTCAGATACACCGACATCGAAGCCAGTCTTTGTTGAAGCGACGGAGCCCTATTTCCATACGAATGGGAAAGCCGAGAAGAACTACCTTACCAAGGCACATCCACAGTTGGAGCCTCTGCCCATCACACGGCTGGTATTGGGCAAGAAATGGGGTAACACTGGATATTATCCCATTCGCCGAGAAAATGCGATGATGGATGCGATGGATTGGCAATCACGACGAGACATTTCAAAACTCGTGTTTGCCACGGGATTTTATGGATGGCGTGCACAAACGTACAATGACGCTGGGTACGGTTCCGATCAACTCTCCTCCCTCTTCACCATTTCTCAAGCCGTCTCACGCGATCTGGAGATGTTGGAAGATGCGATACAATCCCTCTACAAACAAGTCCAACCCGAATCTACCTACAACCTCACCTCCTGTCTCGGTTATGTACACAAGAAATCGGCCTATGACAGTGTCTTTATGAAGCTGAAGCAGGACACACCCATCTTCCTGATGAAGGAGAATGGAAAGAACAAGAAGGTTAGTTTGGCCACTCTTGGACATCTTCTTTCCAATCTCAAGGCGAATACCTTCCTTCAAGCAAATACCATCTTCCGCGTCACAGGCATATACTGTAATCCACAGACAAAGACTCTGAAACTGTGTTTTACTGTGGATCAAATCCAAGTCCGTATCAAACAGGTGGAGGAAGGTCAGAGCACAGCGGTGGAGGAAAAGAAGAAGAAGAAGAAGACAAAGCTAACACTCGATATAAAGAAGGCATCCATTCCCTCCAGTGGTTTATTTAATCTGATACACATGGTGCAACCTAAACAGGATATTGATTGGGAGGAACTCAATCACTTTATAGAGGATCTCGATCATCTCTCCCAATCAGAGGACAGCACTGTACTTATGAAAGAAAAGGAGGATGAGATGACAAGCATGCTTTCTCAAAGGTGGAGTGCTCAACCTACGGAGGAGGAGGATTGGAAGAGGATGCGGACGGATTATGCCAAGGCGCAAGTACTGGGCGTGTACATTCGCATCCGGGAAGAGTCACACGCGCTGCGTAGTGCCTACGAAATCCATCGTCGCGCCTTTCCCAACATGTTGAAGGAAGCATTTGCACGGTACAATATGAATCCTCTTACCCATGACATGGAAAGGACATTGATGAGTGAAATGGTGACTGCTCTTGAAAACTCACTCTTTAAAACATGTACACGTGGACGTTTTATTCCACCTCTTCTTTATTCTGGAAATGATTCTATGTTCTGGAAACAATTTTAAGTTATGTTTAATACATGATGCATGGAATATATGTCTGACTTTTATGATTTGACAAGATGGATTTCCGTTTAGAGAATGACTCATCCATGATTGTCTCGGGTCCTAGTAAATCGGGAAAGTCCACGTTTGTGGCGAATATGATCAAGAACCGTCATACTTTATTCAAAAAACCCATTCGTAAAGTCTGGTGGTATTATGGGATAGAAAGTCCATTTCATAAAGAGTTACAAGAGGTGATCTTGAAAATGGGTGTGCCTACCCAAGATGATTTTGATCAATTGCAAGAAAATGATTTAATTATTCTCGATGATTTACAACAGGAATCTCAAAACAATGAAACTGTGACGGGATTATTTTTAAGAGGATCTCATCATAAACGGTTTTTCGCAATGCAAATCAAACAGTATTTGTATGGTGATGAAGAACAACGTATGCGTAATGGCAATGTCCATTATTTGGTCGCGTTCAATAATCCGAGAAATCAACAACAATTGGCTCAATTCATGGGGAAAATGCTCCCGAAAGGCAATATGAGCGTCGTACATGATATATTAACGACATTGGTTCAAAAGTATGGGAATTATGCCTACCTCTTTATTGATTTCACTACAAATTGTCCGTTTGAGTACCGATTTCGCACCAACTTATTTAATCCACCTATGATTGTGTTTAAGTTAAGCAAAAGACCCAATAAAACGAAAATGGACTTTAGTGAATTAGTGGTGGTTCCCAAATCTGACATGAATGAACACAACGGTGGCGGACAGCAAATGGGCGGCGGTGGTGACAGTACCCAACTGATGTCGACCATGTTACAACGTCAAGCGGAAGATCAGAGGGTGAGAACCATGATGATGACTCCTCAACAAGCCCATCTTGACCGTATTGCACGAGATATTGTGCGTCACCGTCCTACCGCCAATGATATCGCTGCATGGAACGCCCGGTTGTATTTGTTCGATAAATTTCGTCGCCAATTTTTCAATTTGGACAATGATCATGGGAAGCGATTGGAAAAACCTCTGCTCACGCACACCGCAAAACCTCCGCTCACGCACGTCACAAAACCTCCGCTCACGCACGTTGCAGATCCACCCGTCCTCAAGCGATCGAAAGGGAAAGTCGTCAAACCTTCTGTTGTCACCTCTCCCAAGACGAAGCGATCTCCCTTGAAATCGTCCATCAATACTCGTTTAAGTAAAAAAGGAGTTCTTGAATTGGGATCCTATGGCTCACCATTCAGGTAATGGCAACGGCAGCCGCGCCAATTGCCTCCTCATTCTTATCGCGTATCTTTGGACGTTGTTGCGGCCAAGGCAACGCAGACGACAGCGCAGAGACACAGTACACCATCACGGCGAGCTTTAATTGTTGTTCCAACGGGAATACCGCCTATCTTCAACCCCCACGTCAATACCAAGCAGATTGTGTCGATGGAGGAGGTGTTGCACAAGATTTATTACAATCCCAAACATCCCGCTGGCTACGGAAGCGTCAATGCACTTGCTGCTGCTTCACATTATTCAAAAACAAAAGTCAAACAATGGTTAATGCGTCAACCGACCTACACCCTTCACAAATCTCGATTGCATCGTATTAAACCCTTGCACCCGTATCGTGTACGCGGTCCGCAAATTCAATTTCAAGCGGATATTGTCGATTATCAAAAGTATGCACAGCATAATCGTGGGTACAAGTATATTCTCATGGTGATGGACATCTTTTCACGCAAAGCCTGGGCATTCCCTCTCAAGACCAAGAGTGCCAAAGAAGTGTCGGGGGTTTTAGAAGCCATTTTCGCAACCATTCCCACCCCGCAACGACTGCAAACGGATCAAGGTCGTGAATTTTATAACCGACCGGTGAAAAACGTCTTGGACAAGCACGCTATTGAATTGTTTTCCATCTACAGTCCCTATAAATGTGCTCATGTCGAACGATTGAACCGTACGGTCAAGAATAAATTGGAACGTATCTTTACAGCCACCAATGACAAGAATTGGGTGGATTATATCGCAGATGTCATGTATGCATACAATCACAGCACCCATTCATCCACAGGTTTCACTCCGATGGATGTGAATGCCTCCAATGCCGAGGAAGTGAAACGAAACAATGCGAAACGTCTCCGACAAAACTATAAAAAGGATGCAGTCCCGAGGAAGTCTATCCCTGTGGGAGCACGGGTACGTATTTCACGTGATAAAGGAACGTTTGGACGAGGGTATGAAGCGAATTGGTCGACGGAAGAGTTCATTGTCTCCAACATTCTCAAGAACCCCCATGGTACCAAAATGTACAAGATCAAAGACTTGAGTGGAGAAGAGATCAAAGGATCCTTTTATGCTCAGGAATTACAAGTGATTCATCGGGAGGAAGAAGTCTATCAAGTGGACAAAGTGCTCAAGACCCGACGTCGGAATGGACGACCAGAATATTTTGTGCACTGGCAAGGTTATCCGGCCTCGATGAACTCATGGGTGACAGACTTAGAATCTCTAGGTAATGTACGCCGCTATTGATTTTGTAATCATGCAGGAACTGCATGAGGAACAACATGTGTACTTGTTGAGCAATACTCAACCCCATTTGTATGACAATAAAGCCAATCATTTCTTTACACGACTGGAAAATCCACTTTTTATTCCTAAAGGAGAAACATGGGAAGTAGGCTTGAAAGAGTTTGGGTATGTGAATAATGTGGATACGATTCCCGAAGATTGTTATATTACCGTGGGGAAAATGGTGGATACGAAAGATTTGAAGGCCTATTTGCCTTATTATACGATGGAAGGGACCAATGTGGTCCGTCGTCACACCATTTTTGAATCCGATGAGGAAGTGAAACGAGTCCCCATGATCACAGCGATGGAATTATATACACGCCGTACCATTTCCAGCATGATGACTGTCACGACACATCCATCCTACTTGTATTATGGAGGCAATGGCATAGAGGAAGCAGATGTCTATGTGATTGACATTGCCCCATTTTCCCTGTTTCAAATCAAGGAATTCTCCGCCTTTCATTACGTCCTTGTGTTTTCCCCTCATTTGGCGGCCTCACTCTTATTAGACAAATGCGTCTATCATTTATCGTTGAAGGATGTCGTTCGGATCCATACACGACTCTCCATTCATCGAAAGGAATGTGACGTAAAGAAATATCCCGCCCATGACTATTGGTTCAGTGTGATTCCCTTACACCGCTACCATTTTGCCAAACATGGGATTGAAAGGATGTTGGGAAATGAAATCTCAGTGCTCAATTTATTCAAACAATTAGAATGGTTTGGTGTGGGGAAATTAGTGTTTCATTCATCCAACAGGTTGTCCTTTCATGTAAAACATGCTTCCAATTATACATTGTCTGCGATGGATTATGGGATCCTCTCCGAATTGCAGAAAATAGCCACTGTTACCATGGCACCTCCAGTGACCTATCAGGATATACAACCCCTGAGTGATGATACGACACGTGCTATGTGGATGAGGACCGATACCTTTGTGAGTTCTCTCAAACGCAATGCAAAGGCCCCTCGTATTCCCAGAGGGCATATAGGTCTGTTTCATAATCTTCGCACCCTTCTTCCTAAAGTGAGAGCGTTGATGAAAGCTGTGAGAATGTACCAACACACCTTTTTCCGAATGCAACATTTGGCCTCTAAAAAATGGATTGCTTTACCAACACGCACCATGAAAAATCAATTTATTTTCCCAGTGGAGTTTCTCAATCCACTCACCCCAAAAGAACGTGAAAAGAAGTATCCACATCCCAAGAAAAAACATGTATCATGGTTCAGAAACCGTATTGATCAATTGTATGACAAGATTGATACACAGTTACACAAGATCGATCCTACCCTTCATATAGCCGATGCTCCTGATTTAGTCACCACCCGTTTCTTGCCTACCTATATCAACACACTGAATGCAAAGTACCGCAACATGATGCGCATCCTACGTCAACACAAGATGGAAGGTGTTTTAGTCTCTAAACGATTCGGAGCCAAGAAGCGATTGTTTGATTCGGTCTTATTGAAAAATGTTCGACAATCGATTCAAAAGGAACAAGGTACAAAACGGCCCATCATTCATCATCATTTAGTTCATTCCCATCCTAAAGATGGAAAGAAAATGTACTGGCCAGTGGTGCGGATATGCAGCATGAAACGGGGCAACATGCCCTTCCCTTCACCCCTACGGAAAAGTATCATATCTACAACACGTATAATGTATTTGCCTATCATAGTTTGGTGGATTTGATGGAGCTGTATGGGACTATTCTCCATGATTTTGAAGTGAAACAGGAAAGGTTGGCAACGTTAAGAAGGAGGGTGAAAGCATTCAAACCCACTGCAGGAACTGACAATCTTGACGAGATCGTTCGTGAACGAGATAGGGTGAATGCAGAAGTGACTGTGTTGACATCGGATCTTTGTCAACTCATCAAGGAGAACAAACTGTTATTTTATGTGTCTAGACCTGAATCGTTTTATTACAAGAATTTAGAGAGTGATAAGACATGGACATCTATCGTCCCCACAGGTTATTATTCGTTGGAAACCTATTTGAATACCATCTTCCCCGCCCCCATGACATGGACCATCACATCCATGTCCTATCATTATGAACTGACCATCGATTGCACGGACGATATGGAAATCAAGATGGATCGGCACTCTAAAGCCTATGAGATTTTCAAAGCAGAAGAAGTGACTACCTACGTGTGGGAAGAATGGATCTTGGAATTCCCTCTCAGCACGATTCATGTTCCCTCCTTTATCCTTCAGAAACAAACCATGGAATTGGACACTCTCTTTGAAAAGAAGAGTGTCCCCTATGCATGGAGTGGGACCCATGTCTTGCTTCGAAACGGAAAACCGACACAACAGTATAAGACCGAGGATAAGAAGCATCCCAATATTCTCAACATCAAAAATGGCGACTCTTTTGAGATTTTTCATACCCTATCTCATCTCCCTAGTCCATTACGCTTCAATTTACCCACGAAATATTATACCCTCCAATCCTTTGTGCAAGCTTTCAATCAAGCCATCCCCCTGCCTGATATGGTGTGGGTGACGTATACCACAGTGGGCGTCTTTCACGTGCTTCACTTTAAAATCGCGGAAGGGTATGGGTTGAAAATCAATCCCCCACAACTCTGGCAACACATGTTGAATCATAGTCATGAATATGGTATGTTCACCTATCATGAACAAACCTGTATACACTCGGAAACGCCGGAACATTGTTCTGCAAGTTACCGTCGGTATCAACAACGTCCAAAACATGTCACCCATGGATGACATTACACATCTATGGTTTACCGGAATATACCTTTGATTATGCCAAAGGATGGAACCACACCCTCGACACCCTCTTCCCATGGAAAGGGAAGGAATTGGATCGCTTGTTCAGAAATCCTATTTCCCTTATGCTTACGAATCGAAAGAGCTGTTGGCCAATACGTGTTTACAATCCTACTTGTTTGGAGATAGACTCTCTGATAAGACATTGTATTCACCCGCTGTCGCGTATCAAGATGGATCCACCCTGAAAGTCTGCAAAGATAGATTGACTTCCTTTATTGGATGGTTCAGTGAGGATATGCAACAGCTCATGACGACCATGATGGAACGCTGGCAAGAAAACATGTTTTATCTAGTGGATGGAATGGTGATGGGAGTGGATGTGGCAAAACAAGATATTCAATCGGTGATGGTGAATACACATCCCACACCTCGCCCTTTTCTTCATCTCTATAGCAAGACCATGAAACCGTTGCACATCTATGACCACATGATTCGGCAAGGTTACATCAACCCCACCCTGGACATTTCTACCTCGTTTCATCGTGTCCGCATTCCCAAAGGGAGTTATACCTTGGAAGGACTCTTTTCTAAACTCCAAGTGAATTTACAGATGTGGACGGATGTATCCCTCTCTCTCTCGAAAGATCATTATTTGACGGTGAAAACCGCGGAACATGCCTTTATTGATTTTGGAGAAGCGTTGAGCTATCGTATAGGTCTACCCCAATCCTATTATGGACCCAATACACAAATGACAACACTGTCTCCCCTCAGCATGACTCCCAATTCCTTCAACATTATCGTCTATTGTAATATTGTGGCGGAAAGTATTGTGGGAGGACAACGTGAACAAATCTTGAAAATTCACCCCATTGAAGAGAAACAACGTTTGGGGGAAATGGTGTCGTATGAAGTGTCCAATATTGATTATTACCCCATTTTTACATCCGCTATTGATGAGATTGAAATTCAGTTGCGTGGTGATGATGGCGAATTTATTCCGATTCATGAAGGACGATCCTATTTCAAACTCCATCTCCGCCGTAAGGAGACTAGGTAATTATGGACAGAGTGACACTCAACCATGCATGAGGAAACGATTCACTTGTTGAGTAATGCTCAGCCCAATTTGTTTCCTGAAAATAGAGCCAATCATTTCAAAAATCGCTTGGTTCCTTCCATCCCCATAGTCCATGGGGATCAATGGGAAGCCGTATGTCCGTCGTCAATTTCATCAATACCCTTCAGACAATACCCGTGGATGTCAGCTTTAGTGTGGGGACATTGAAGGATCATCCTGAGACGATTTCGACCGTCTTTACATCTTCTATCCTTCCTGTCAAAACGGATTCACCGCGAGGAGAGCAAGGCAAACAAGAAAAACAAGGCAAACAAGACAAACAAGATAAACAAGACAAGCAAGGCAAACAGGGAGAACAAGGCATGTTTACACGCTTCAACATTCCACGCGGTATTTATTCGGAGAAGACGTTGATGCAGTGTTTGAATCAGAATCGACAGCATGGACACAATTTTCACTTTTCTATCACTACATTGGCGCCTCATGTCCATGTTGTCTCAGTGGTCGTACCCCCACACTACAGTATGAAACTCCATCCTTTGCTCAAAGACATTCTTGGGTTTAAAACAGACTTACTCACTTCCTCACAGCAAGCGACTGCCCCTTTGAATTTGAATGCCTTCACCTACAATATTCTCCTGTATTGTAATATTGTAGGCTATCATTATGTAGGAGGTATGAAAACAAACTGTATGTGTGTGATTCCCTACACGGGGAAAGATTATGGAGATAGTATTCATCATGAATTCCAGAATGTCACCTATCTCCTTGTGAAAAGTCAACAGGTGCAAGATATTGAAATCAAACTCATGTTGGATGACGGTCATCCCATCCCTATGACAGACGGACGGTCCTATGTAAAAATGCATCTTCGACGTCGCGCAATTAAGTAATTGTCTGTTCCCAAGCACATCAAGACACGATAACGCATCTCTTTTTAATCCGTCACCGACCACATTCCTCTGGACGATTGTTTGGAAGAGGTTCATTTATGCAACGCGGTGGATGGAATAAAGTGATTGGACAGAAAACACGCATGATTAGACCCCGTGTCACTGGTGTCAAGAAACCATCCATCCGTCTGCCCAAATCACTCAAAAAGAGTGTTCCCAGAAAACCCTCTCGAAAAACAAATCGAAAACCCTCTCGAAAAGCATCGCGAAAACCTTCGCAAAAGGGACTTGTACATACGGTACAGAAAACGTTGGGAAAATCGTTACGTACGACAGAGTTTCTCAATGCTGCGAAACAAGCTGTCACGGATGCTGTCAGCTCTACCGCACAAGAAGGAGTTCACCATCTCAAAAAGGGTGTGAAAGCACTCGCCAAACGCACTTTACAGACTGCTCCCGAACGTGTTGTAGAAGCTATTCAAAATAAAGTGAGTCGGAAACGCGTCTTCACGGATGAAGAAGGAGATCGGGTGGAAGCACCTGCTCCTAAACGTCGCCGTGGTCATGTGGCCATTGCCCATCATACGAAATGGGGAAAAGGAAGTTTGATGGGGCGTTATCGCGGAGGTGCTAAACAACGCATGCTCTTTTAAGAACTAAGCAATCTTAGGACATCCGTTCCATCAAGTATGGCGGAAACCCCTGCCTTATTGGATGCGCGTTACGATGTATTCCAGAGTGATAAAGTCGATGTCTCGAGTACTTCTCAGCATACGAGCGTTCTGACGCCAGTCAATGGATTGGAAAATCCCGGTACCATTCAATTCACGGTCCCTCGACTAGCCATTCATTGGATGGATGTATGCAATGCCTATTTTCGCGTGGAAGTACAACTCATGAAACATGATTCGGCTAAAGGAGCAGACGTGCCATGTGAGACGTCAGACAAGGCAATTATTATCAACAATACGGCCCACTCCCTCTTTTCCGACATTACTATCCGCTTGAATGAACGCACCATTGAAGGAGGCAATGACTTGTATTATTTGAGAGCTTACCTTAGCAATCTTTTACAATATACCAATGATGTGAAGAATACACACATGGTCACACAAGGATTTACTGTTCCTCAAGTGATGTATGACACGGAGTATGATGCAGCGAGTAAGACGATAAAGACTAAGGCGGTAGAGTTTACAGATAAAGAGAATGCACTCAATCAAGCCATTCTCAAACAATGGTCAGACCACAAATTTAAACGTACCTTTGACTTTCCCCTGAAATGTAATTTGTTCCAACAAGTGATTGCTCTGCACCCAGGCATGCAACTGGATCTCATTTTCACCTTGAATAAACCGGAATATGCCATTTATGATATGGCACATGCTGCAGGGACGACCTCTACAAAGTACAAGTTCAAAATCACCTCTTTCCAATTGTATATGCCCATGCTCACACCGAATGCAGAACTGCAATTGAAAACTGCGAATCGACGCAAGACAGAAGCCATTTATTATCGCTACAATGGCATGACCGTCCAACGACAAACGATTGAAAGTGGAGTACAAAAGAAGACGTTTTCCAATGTGGCTGCTCTATTGAGTCCTAAACTCATCTTTTTCGCGGTTGTTCCCAGTAACTCTTGGTTTGATCCAGGAAGTCGTAAACTCTATTTTGAAAGGCATGGACTCTCTCAAGTCACCATGACCACCAATGGAGCCATCATGACAGGAGGCACCATCAATTGCAAAGATGACGTGATTGCCTACAGTCAATTCAATCGTGCGATTCAAGTCTATAACACGAATGAATCATGTGGTATTGATTTGGAGAGTTTTACCAAATACTGTTACTTTATCGCCTTTGACTGTACCTTGGATAAACAAATCGATAGTGTTCAACCCACCAATACACGTCAATATGGACTGGAATTGCAATTTGAGAATACGACCCGGCAAAATATGGATTTATTAATGTTTGTCATTCATGACGAACAATTCTCCGTCACACCGGAGAATGCTGTCATCTCCAGTGCGTATATCCCTCCCGCTATTTAAGTGTTGGCGCGCATGGACATCCTCATAAGACATGGTGAAGGAGCCCGAGAATCACGTTCCTCCTATCGCTTGGACATCTCTTTATCAACACCGTCTCATTAAAGCTCAGCGTTGGCTGAATGGGAGACTGGTTAAGCAACACGGAAATCGAAGGAATCATGCAGGGTATGAATCAATTACAAGAGAAACATTTACTCAATGCCTGCATGTGCGAAGATGATTTTCTCTGTGCTATTCAGTGTAGTTGTCAAACGTTTGCTCATCGCCTCCTCCAATCTTCTTACGTTCCCTTCCAAGGTGTGTTTCCTGCTGATCTACTTCCTGCTCATTCCTCGGAATCAAAGACACTTATTCTCAATAGTGATCGCTCTCATCAACCTGGCAAGCATTGGTTGGCCTTTTATCAAAATGCGGATCAACGCGTGTGCGAATTCTTGGACTCTTATGGACTCACTCCATCTCACTATCCGCATGTGACCGAATGGTTATCGACAACACCTTATCCTCTAAACTACCGTCGCCCTCTGCGTATACAAGGACCTAAAGCCTATTGTGGTGCTTACTGTATTTACTTTTTAAACCAACGCCCTTTTAACACGTCTATGGAAAAAACACTGACTTTCTTTCGAACATTGGATGCTTACGAGAAAGATCAAGAACTCATTCAAACCTACTTGTCCTTCAATGATAAAATTGTCTATTCCTATTTGTATTCTACATTATCCCATGTTTTGAAGTCAATAAAGAAATGAATCATGTCAATGATTGTATTTTTATTTCACACAGAGGGTAATACTACAAGGTTTTGTACAAGGTTCAGTCACTCGTGATAGTACACTATACACTGTACACAGAGTTTTTCCGTACATCATGCACGATAGACAGTGACTGTTGAAGCAATGTCTTGATCACAGAGGGGACAAGATAACGTTTCCAAGGCATTATAACATGTAGAACACATAACATTATGAGAACATGGTAAAAAGAGAAGGGACCGTTCCTGTTTAAAACATCTAACACAGTTGCGCTCACATAATAATTGAAATGTCTCTTCTAATTTCTTTCTAAAGTCACTTTTATGGGAAGAGTTATCTGACACATCCGTTGCAAATCTCACTTTTTTCACTTTTTTCACTCCAGATCGCGCCAATGTCAATGTATTGCAGTGTGGCAGGGAGACATCCTCTATCCACCTACGCTCCAAATGGTGATTCATAGCATGCTCATCAAGATCCATGAGTCGATCCACTAATTCACCAGCAGTGATCGTTTCATTGAGATGGCTTACCGTTTCTATCGCTTTGAATGAATATCCCAGGTCTCTTGCGACAACCCACGACGTTGGGATACTAGTTGCTGTCCGATTCATTGAGGGAATCTCCTTCGAATAGGGATTTGAGAATGTCTTCAACCAACGATTCCGCTTCTGCAATCGATAAAACACCCGTCACAATCACACTTCCGTTGGAAAAGAAGGAACAGTGTAAATTACCTTTGCGTATTTACGTTCCGGGAAACAGTTCGCGCTCGTTGGAAATCACTGATGACGATGGTAACTGTTGAATGGTTTGCATGCGGTCTTTTGTATAGTTCCATTGACATTGAACGGTGCAGGATTTTGTGATTGGGTCGCTCACGTCCAATCCGTAGGGGGCGAGTAATTGGCGCATCTCTTTACAAATACGATCGTAGGTTTCCAGAGAGTGGTTGCCCAAAATTTGGATACACCCCGTGGAAAAATCTGTACAGCAACCGAAGAGTTCCATTTCCAATAGACTCGACAAGGGCGTGATGCTCGGTATGTGGCCAGAGGGAGTTGCGGTAACAATGTCTGCAGTAGTATTGCGGAGGATGCTCTGAGCTCCACCATGCGGTTGCAGATCCTTGACATTTTTGAGAGCGGGGTGTAGATACCCTTCTTCATATAGGCGATGGTTACCGTAGGGAAGGCTCCGATTGGGTAAATACCAACACCGCTTGTCCTCCCAGATACTTAAGGCCTTCTTCACTTGCGTCACCGTTCTCATCACGTGGTGTTGGGATTGGAGGAGGGTTTGTAACACTGTGGTAACGGAATGTTTTTCAAAGGCGTCCACATAATTCTGATGTTTCACTTGTCGCTTCTTTGCTTGACACACTCCTTTCATGCGACAGTCGTGGATTTCTTCCTCATTGCCTTTGAGGACAATGTAAGAGTACATCTTGGCACTCAAACATACAAACTCGTTCACCCTATCCGCCACACACTCGTCCTTGAAACATCCCAAACGATTTGCATTCTCGGTACGTCTCTCTGGATGACTCACGGGGTAATTTGAGGTATCGAGAACACCTTTCGCCTCCGTATCAATAAAATTGGAGATGTTGTCAAACGAACGCAGCACTTCTTCGCGTGTATATCGGCTGCGGACTTTGAGGAAGAAGGAGTCTGTGTCCCCACCAATGAGTTCCACTGAGGTGCACGTCTTGTTGGCTTTCCACTGGTCAAACAGCTTGTACATAATAATCTTGCTGTTGTCCAGGATGCATTGCCCGATATAAATGGGCTTGTTCAAGTCTACCTTGGTCTTGCGCACATTCACCACCACGGCTTTGTCGCTGATGTTGAAGAAAGATTGGCAATAGGGATGACGTGTCCATTTGCTAAATACATTCGGTGATCGAACAAAATAGTGCTTCTCATATTTCCGCACATTCTCCATTGTCTTACCGTACAGTGCGTTCACCATCAACTTGTGGAGATTGCGGCGCATTTTCGTGGTTGCCTTGGCGCGTTCTTGCGTATGGTGTTGAGCATAGGGGCGAATATACGGTTCTTGGTTGAAGGAGATCCCGTAATGAACCTTGGTGATATGTAAGCCCTTCTCCACATAATACTTGAGAGCAGCGATATGTACTACATACTCTTTGCGATTCTCGTGCGTCATCATTAACTTGTTGGCTGAGTGAAAGGGTCGGTTCCCGTTCAACTCTTGCCATAGCTCTTGCATATAGGGAGACATGTCCTCCCATTTCGCCGTCCCGCGGTAAGGAGCCAATGGTAAATCTTCCGTAGCATCTTGGACGTGTGGGGGATATTCCAAATCGACGCACAGTACATGACCCGTGGTGCCATTGACATTGTATCGTCTCACCCATTCGTCGTTGATGTCCACCAAGACCTCCGGTCGTACCCAGGCAAAACAATCCTTCGGCAAAGGTCCCATCATGGCCGCACCGTATAAATTGTTCGCATCGATATAAAACAGGTGAGTACCTTCTTCTGCTTGCGCGCGGTGCTGATTCACAAATGTCATCCCTCCACGAATCCCTGCTTCAAACACGCGGTACATATCCACGTCATGCAATTTCTCCAACTTGACCTGTGTCTTTTTAAAGAAAAATGAATAGGTCAAGCCAGGTGTGCCGAAATAGTGGATGGGGTCCAATGCAGACACGTCGCGTATTTCACTTCGAAAGTGTTCGAAGATGTCTGCGAGCAAGGCTACATCCACTGTCAAATAATAGTGGATATAATCTTCAAACGTGCTGCACCCCGTCTCTGTCCACGCCTTTTGTGCCATAGCATACTCATCCTCTTCCAACTCCTTCTCACTCAAATCATTATAAAATGCTTCCTTCGGAGGCAATTGAGTCTCGTGGATACGATCCCAGCAGTCAAAATATGTATAGGGAAAATATCCTTTCCGAATAGATGTGTGATCGCAATTCGGATAGATGTTGCTCAATATGTGATTTGAGTGAGGAAAGTCACTGATGGTCGTTGACAAATTGTTTAGAGAGTCTTTCAAAAACTGACATGAATCGATGAATCGGAGTTTATATAGGGTATTGGATGGCATGGGAAGAACGATGGTCACTCCCAACGTCTTGTCTCCTGACACATAAAGGGGCTCGATCTTATACTTGTGATCCAACTTGGTAAACCCTTGTACAATCACCTGGTGACTGTCATATCCCTTCCAATTGTGAAACAAGATGTTTAATGTGTTCCGGGATTGACGTCGTCGCAGGTTACATGCATTGCACAGGGTTTGCAGATATTTGCCCGTGATATGATCGTGGTCTCGCACCTTGGTCGTAGGCCCATTCTTTTCACCTTGCTTCTGGGGTTTTACATCACATCTGCACATGTTACATTGAGCTGTCTGTTCATAGTCCCGCAGATCATCCTCCGTCAGCGTCATGTTACGGTTTGTCGCTTTCATGTGATCAAACATCGACCAGACCACCTGTCTGATGTGTGTAATAAAGACACGAATGCACTCGTTCCCCTTATGGATCACCACCGATTCTTTCTTGTCCAGCGCCGGATGCCACACCACATAGGATCCCACATACGCTGCCGTATGCTTCTTGGACACGGAATCAATCATGCTCTCAATGTCCGCATACATCACAGCGAGGGGTTGAGTGGTTTTCGCGTGGTCGATAAATTCGTGCGGTTTCGTATCTTCCGGGGTCGTTTCCATCTGAAAAAATCCTCCATCGCATTTGGCTTGATGTTCCACACGTTCTTTGTGTGCCATATCCTTTGTCTTTCCATACTTCATCCCCTTCTCGTAGAAATTAAATCGTAAGCTACATAACTCGCATGTTTCAAATCGTTTTACTTGCGTTTGGCTCATATTCCGATACCACATGCGAGCACATTTCTGAAAATCCGTCACGGGAAGAAAATGTCCAGACTGATCCTCCATATCGTACCGCGTCACCATCACCAGATGAACGATGCGTGTGTTCTCCTTCACAGCTTGACGGACCGGGTATAATTGACCCACAAATCCTTTACTGTCATGCACGTGGATACGAAGAATGATATTGTTCTTCTTTTCTAACTCCTGAATATCCCGTGTATTCATCAACCCCTCTGACGTCATCATGGAAAAGTCTAGATGATAATATTGGTTCAAATTCAACATGCGCACTGCAGGAAGTCGATTCTGATAAGTGTCATAGGATGTCTTGGCGCGGGAATTAGCACGATCACGTCGAGGAATGCGATTGTCTTGGTAGGCCAGTGCATAGAGGACACTGTCTTGAAAACAATGCGATGTATATGTGTTGCGCTCAAACACACATATGCCTTTGCAGAGCTTGATATCTCGGTGGATAGGAATCGGTGCGCCCATGCGAAAATTAGGGAAGGAACTTGTTTGAACTAGTAACTCCAACACTTCCTTCACCGCAAATCCTGATCCGTCTTCTCGATAGTCTTCAATAAATTCTTCAAACTTTGACACCATGTCACCGAACCATGTATCAAAGTTGCGTGCTTGGACGCCTTCGTGAATGTATGAGGGTGTGGTGATGTCTCTCACTTCCTCTTCGCCCGTCGACATATCATCTTGGCAAACCTGAGTCTCATACTCACAAACACTTTCACGTCCTCGTGGGGGTGTTGTTGTACAATGACACGATATAAGTCCGCATACATTGAATTTAAATATACCTTCCATTCATTCGTGGCTTGATGAGGGGTAAATCGATAATTATATCCGCGACCGTCCATGATCCGTTCTTCTTCCACAGCTGCACCGCCCTCTTGCATGAACTCAAACAGGTAGGGACACAAATGTTCATCCCATCCTTCCGCTTCAGCATTCACCACTGTATCGCAGTAGCGACACCGTCCCACACACGCATGCTTATGGTACGCCTCTACGTCGAAACTTCCGTCGCAATCCAGACACAGCAAGTCATTGTCATCACCATAATTAAACGCGCGGCAATCGTGTTCGTCTCCATACCATTTACAGCACGTCCAACAATAGTTGCGACCCGTCTCCGCTGCTCCATGAGCAATACAGTCTTGAAAGCGAGAGAAGGACTGACGGCAGAATTCACACGTGTACTGCATGGTTAGAATGAGAATGAATTTCTCTGACAGCGCCTTTCCTTATATACCCTGCGGTGACTCATCACACGTGCTCGGCGCCGCGTGCTCCGATTGGTGCTCCGTGCTCTACCCCCAAGTGCGCCGATGCGTGCTCCGTGCTCTGATGCGTGGGCGTGTGCTCTGTTTCCTGTCTTCTTCGCTACCCGAGGCGTGGGCGTGTGCTCCGATAAAAGAGCAGTGCATGTACTTAAGTGCACATGGGGCGGAAAGGGGCTAGAATTGGCTACTACTGTATAAAGCATTGAAACATCAAGTCGACTGCAGTCGACCCAGGGAGGTCTGCGGTGAAAATCAAACCGACGAGAATTTCAGAGGTTGCGCAATTACCTAAACGAGGAGTCTGGCAAGTTGGATTGCTCGCCAAGTTGTCTAGCACACTTTCTTATCATAAGGGAAGTGCTTCGCGTGTAATTTATCAATTCTCATTGAAGAACCACTTCTTACCTTACCTTTACTTTCTCAATGATAACGCAAAGAAATGAAATACACCTAATCATGAAATTCTTGGTTCGCCAATAGGAAGTTCTGTGAATCCTATGATCCCTTAATTTCAAAGGAAGATTGAGACGGCAGGCAAACTTCTTGCTTTGAGTACACAATCCTCAAGTTGTCCCAGCTATCTGCGGCGCTGCTCAGGATTTTGCCGTCTTGTCGATGTAGCACGATATCCCACTCCAGTCAATCAAGGAACTAATACATGTGTTTTCCAGAAATTTGACATACGCATGCGGAGAGTTTTGGAGGAATGTGCCGCCATCGAATGCGCACACACAGCATGGACGCAAGCTACTTTGTATAAATAACGGAGGGTCTTCAAATTTAGGGACTTATTGTAATATTGCATTGTCGGCATGAGAAGGGAGATGATAGAGCTTGGAAGTTAATATGGAACATATCTACCACCATTTCATTCAAATGACACGGACGGGTCAATTTCTGTAAAGGATTTGGTACCACCACCAGAGCTTCGCTCGTATCGTTGAATACCATTTGCAATGAGTTGAGGTAAATTTTTCCCCTTGAAAGCCAGCAATGGCCTGCCACAGACCACATACAACGTTAAGTATCAAATGATGAGTCTTTCACTGGCTATGTAAATTAAACTGTATTACTGAACGTATATAAAGCGCACCAGTCTTTTTTGCGGATGATTATGATCATAAAATTGCTGTTTTGAGACGGCGCATCGATCTGAGATTGAATATAACCCGAAAATGCATGCCATTATAATTCTTATCATCAATTTTTGTAAGTGCTGAGGTCGCGAACGTGATATATGGCTGAACAAAAACAAAGAGCGTTGCTTTTTGAATCTGATGCTGTATGTACTTGAATAGGCCTCCACTACAAAGACTGAGATCATCCAAATAATGGAGAACAACTGCTGTCAGCTTGTAGAATACAAACGACTATTGCGTGTGAATTCACCAATCAAAAAAAATGTTA
>CAJQUW010001407.1:0-120026 GCA_907163375.1 Prostheceraeus crozeri | reverse complement strand
TGCCGGAATGCCTGTCAGCCTTGAGGGAAAGGTTTTTTCTTCCGTAAACGACTCGACTATATAATTTTGGATTTTACAATGAAAGGAGGACGTGACCATTTTCGTGTTTTTTTTCTATGTTGATTTTTTTTCTTGTTAGTTATGCCTTTTTCTCTTGATTCGAAAGTTTTTAATTTACACATATTAGCCTCACGATTTTCAGTATTGATGCCTGATGAAAATAAACGTCTATTATTATTATTATTATTATCATCATTTTTTGATCAATTTATTCACCGATGCCTACTGACTAAACTCCGCAAAGACAGAAAATTAAGATTATCACTATTCAATCAGGCTCGTGTTAAGCTTTCAGATGATATAATTTTTTTCAAATTTCAACAACATTTGGTATAGTCTTACTCAATTAACACGTTCGCTTGATTTTTCGCTAACTTTCGCGTTAAAAATGTTTTTAACGGTCAACTGCACACAACTTAATAACTTTTGGGTTAATGATCAAAAGAGCCAAAAATGATCCAAAAAAGCCAAAATAACAAAAGAGCCAAAAAAGCCTTACTTAAGCTCAGCACACCAGTCTACATCCACACTATCAGTTTCATTACCACAGCTATCGATGCCACTCCTCCGCACCAATTCAAATCCACAAAATCAGTCCACATTTCGATACTCAAATCCAAAAAAGCCAAAATATTCTGCGCTGCTGCACCGATTACCCAAAAAAGCCAAACTTAAGCTCAGCCTGGGTATGCGATGAATTTGACATAACTTCTGATGAGTCATCATCAATGTCATCATCTGAAAGCTCGACTGTATCACTACGTGATGATGCAAATGATTGTGAACTCTGTTCTTCTAGAGGATGCCTCGAAACTAAGTTTCTAAAGCACGATTTTGATACATTCTCAAAAATTCATGTTTTATTGCATCAGGACACGCAGCACAGTCAATCACCAAATGCTTCTGCATTCTCGTTGAATTAATTTTGAAGCTCATGTTGCAGTAGCGGCAGATTGCTCGAGTAGGCTTTGCATTTCGTAAGCCTTGGTTTTCCTTGAAATGGTTCCATATTTTCGTTCGCGGCTTCATTCGAACTCTCCTGAAGCGGAGGTTTGGCCAACGGCGCTGTAAAAAACATGAAATTTATAAGCTTGGTAGTCAAGACCGTAGGCTTCGCTTGCGGCGCTGTGGAAAACATCAAGGTTATAGTAATCACTGGCCTAAAAGATCGAAGGCTTCGCCTGCGACGCGGCTTCAGAAAACAACCAAAATTACAGGAGAAATCCTCCTAAAAGACTGGAGAATGCGCCGGCGGCGCTTTATGACTTGGGAATATATTATGAACCTCAAGACTTTAAACTTGACCGACTATTCGGTAATTTAACCGAAGACAATTTTCCGCCAAAATGACTATCTTCTGTTTGCAGCTCTTAAGCACGAGTCCTATTGGGTAGGACACGGATTATCGCAAATTGGATTGCAAAAAAATTTATCTGACGAGTTCATATATATGTACAGGGTGATTCCGATCTTCCCGTCACTTTTCAAGTAAGGACTACAGCTGTATCACATGTCTGGTTGTAGTGATGGTTCATGATTTATATATTACGCTTCATGGCCTTTCAAATCGTATATTATTTATTTTCTTGTGATCTGCATTTCTGCTGATACGAGCAATTGAAATTGTTTACCCACATAACAATTTTTTTTAAATCAATTTTAAGTATTTTTTTTAATTTTTTACATTCCTAGTCTACTATTTATTTATTTTATTTTACTATTTAAGTTATTTTTTTTCATTTGATTTCGAAAAACATTTCATATCCAAAAAAACTTTATTATAAGTGACAGGTATGCAGTAACGCAAAATTAACTCAAAAGAACTGTTCAAAGTGACCACCACCATTCTCAGAGCACAACTCGCATCGGCGCAAGAATGACCTGTACGAAGATCGCATCATCTCGACCTCCACGCTATCGAGTTAGCTCGTAAGTCTTTCTTGTAAAGCTTCAAGAGTACGAGGACGTGGATCTCTGTATAGTTTGTCACGAATATAGCCCAAAGCCAGAAATCGTTTACTGATACATCAGGGCTTCTTGGTGGCCAGTGTATCGGCCCACCACGACCAATCCATCGGTTCTTCAGCTTGACGTTCAGCAGACAACGAACAGAATTGGCATAATGTGCAGGTGCACCATCCTGCTGATAAAATTGACGTCGATTTCGTCTATCACTTCGTAGCGGCACAACTTTGTCTTCAAGGATAGACTGGTAGCGCTGTCCATTCATTGTTTCTTTTTTTGCACATGGTAAGTGATGCCGTGGTGTGGTGATATCATTGCCCAGCAAGTGATGGAAGCAGACTTTAATGGTTTCACGATAACAGCGTGAGGATTTTCTTCCGCGTAGATGAAGGCGTTGTGAAGGTTCACAGATCCATTCAAGTGAAACGTTGCTTCATCGGAGAAAACGATATTTCCAACGAAATTACTGTCGTGCTGTTGATGTTGAAGGATAAGGTTAGAAAACTGGTGTCTTTGAACTTTATCGTCGTCCGAGATCTCTTGCACGCGGGTAAACTTCCAAGCTCTCAAACCTTCATCTTTCAACACTCTGCTCACCGACGATTGTGAAACGCTACAGAGCTGAGCTGCCTTTCGTTTCGAAAGTGTTGGATCATCACCATAGGCCTCGACTATTTCGTCTCGTTTGTCGTCGGAAAGCCGTCGATCTGAATGGTCACCGACTCTTGCATATTCGGTGAGAGATAGCGAGGTTTTAAAACGCTTTGCCCACCCAATTAAGGTTGTGCGTGGTGGAGCTTCTTTCTTAAAATCTACACGAAATCGTCACCTTGATCGTCGATATGAAGAGATGGTTATAGGCCACGGCCGTCGAAACTTCTTCTTTCGTGAAGCCAGGATAGTTTATTGCTGTCAAGTGTTGATAGTAAATAAATTTCAGCCAGTTTAATACCGTCTACACTGAAAAGTCAATCTCAATTAACTTTGCATGGTGTCACTCAAAGCAAGCAATTATTAGATATCTATGCTGAATGCGGATGATGATATTGATTGTTGCGATGTTCCTGTCATAGATATTGATTTAAAAAGTTGTAATATGGGTAAACAATTTCAATTGCTCGTATCAGCAGAAATGCAGATCACAAGAAAATAAATAATATACGATTTGAAAGGCCATGAAACGTAGTATATAAATCATGAACCATCACTACAACCAGACATGTGATACAGCTGTAGTCCTTACTTGAAAAGTGACGGGAAGATCGGAATCACCCTGTATATAGGCCTATGCAGGGTTGCCACTTCCGGAAAGCAAAAATACAGACTTACTGACAGGTCCTTCCAGTAACCCGAAAAAAGACCAAAAACATTCCTAAGCTTTGCGATGAGTCCAGCTTGCATCAGGGATAAGCACAGTGAGCATCATTTCCAACTAAAACATTGCGACAACACTGAAGTGAGGGAGTAGCCCGTTGATTAAGGGGTTTCATTTATTCAGAGACATTGCGCTCATCTTAATCCTCTCCCCGACCATAAACATTATTAGGCATTTAAATAATATCATTGCTCTATTCAAAGCCCTTTCTGTAAAGCTACACATATCAAAAAATTTTAAACCAGCATAGCATATTTTGCCGGTCCAGCCATATTATACTAGCTTAGTTCTTCATTAGAGCTTAATTTCGAGCATTTATTATCTCGACGCTAAGTTGCATTGAGGAAGCACATCAATTTTTATGTTGCATATTTTCTGGCATTATATTCTTGGCAATTGAGTCTCACTGGATGAACAACTTCCGTACATTGGATTCCTACATTGGAGACTTGTTACACATTTATTGATGACAAATGAAGGAATACATGAAACATCAGACTTTCAAATCCATACACATACTATATTCAGACAACCAAATACCGCAGCCATTAGGTTCGCGGTGACCCATTGCATGCATATGAGGGATAAAGAAAATACTTCTGGTTTTTTCATAATGCTCATACATCATTGTGATGATACTAAGGCGTCAGAGAAACACAATCAATGAATAATTGGGTTCCATAATTTACAAAATTTCCACCAACAGACTTGCTTAGGTGGAAATAAATATTCATTGAAAAATATAGACACGAGAGAAAAATACAGACCATTTACAGATTGTGACCTGAGTTTTCAGTTATGGACTTTTTGATATAATCCTTAGTGAGATTCATCCATCTGGTCTCTCGGCCAGTAGGAGTGGAGATGATAATTGTACGACTGATTTCCATCACAGAGTTGACGAATTTAGTTCTGCAGTCCACAAGTGGTGCTATACACTTTTACAGATAGCAATATGCCTCTTCAAGCTGGCATGAATGTCTTTGCTGCCCAGATTGCTATATAGATTTGCCAGAATGTATTCGAACCTTACTGCTTTTGTGGTAAGAGCCAGCAACATATTTAGTATTTTTGTAAGCAGGGGATACAGGCGTGATAAGCCCACTAAATCATGCATTATAGCCTTAAACAATAATAATAGCAGATATCCACTTTACAAATATAAATGTTACTCTCCTAGATATATTCTCTAAATTTGTGGCATGCACTGTTAGTATATAATTCGGCTACTTCTGTACATACTATTTCTTAGAAAAGAAATCAGTGTTGGCGTGTCAAATAATTGTGATGTGAGGAAAACTGAATTCTGTGCCGGCGCGCTAAAGCACATTGCATAGTTTCTATAAAAAGAACACGGTGTCGACGTGTCTTGGTTTGTTAGTGGAATCTACAGATATACGTGTAAAATGGTGTTGGCGCACCTTGGTCTGGTGAAATCTATAAATAAAATTATGAGCCGGTGCGCGGCGCACGCCTGCCAAAATGCCCCGTGCATAATCCGGCGCGCTTTATGTAAAGATTCCAGTCGGGGGTTGGGTGGCATGAGGGTTAACGTAGTTTCAGTTTCAGCAGTTTCAGGCATAAAATGCTAATTTACGACGAAACAAAGCATTTTTGGGCTATACAAAGTTTTGAAAGCAAATAGGAAGCCGACTTCGCTCTTTCAGTTTTCAAGGTCAAAATCGTCATGTGAGGTCATATGACGTCACGAGGCTATTTTTGGCAACAAATGATGATTTTGCCTAATAACAGTGAGGTAGGGTAACTTAAACCTGACCGATGCGAATTTCTGATGTTCAAACTTTCGTACGATTTCCTCTAGTGGCTATATAAGATTGGATAAATCAAACAGTTCAGTCGAAACACGCATCCTTGCATATGATTCACAACATGCGTCCAAAGGATGACTGGACAGGCTATTGTTTTGGATTTTTAGCAAGAAGATAGAGAGACAGCAAGAAAAACACGATTAGAAGTATACTTTTGCACCAAAAAAAAACGTTTAGGATGAATAAATGAGGTTTTAAGAATTTAAGTAGGCCTAGGTAAGGAAAGTAAAGCAAAAATTAAAAACAAGTGAAGTCCATGCAAACAAGAGCAAGCAAAACAAGACAAAATGTCAAAATCTACCTTTTATTATAAAATAAAGCTCATAAGAGCAAACGAAAGTTCTCCTTCCGTAAAAAAGATGAAGCAGTCCAGTTGTAAAGTTGGCTTAAGTTAACCAAGACAAGGTAATTTTAACCACGTGCATACTGTCACATTTGAAGTAATAAATATTCAAAGTTAGTTACTATGACATGACAAAGTGGAACAATTGCTAGACCTATTCAGCAACTTTCAGATTTATAGCTTTAGTGGCATCGAAATGATAAAACGCTTAAACTTGAAGTGACAAAAATTACCTGGTTTTACGATATATATTTTATACTACCGCACCCCGCATGGCATTTGCTATTTTACAGTTGCACTGAAGAAATATATAAAACCAGACACGATATATTAGCAGCGTAATTTGCTTGGTTTTCTAAAAGATATGTTTCAATCGAATGTTTCCGTACTTTAATTAGCCTACAACAAGCTTTGTGATTAAGCATTTTTTACGCTGATTGGTAGAATGTATTGGCCTCAATTGTTGACTATCTTCCGCATATCTTTTCCAGATGAGAAAAGACGGACTATTTTATACTCAAACGATCTACATATAACTTGTTGTTGCGTTAGAAAAACGTGGTTTCAGCGACGATCAAAGGACGAAAGTAGAATTGAAACTAATTTAAAATTGTGATATTTAAACTTAAGTTTATAATTCTGCTCACAAAATGTAGGACCTATTCTATGAAGTAGAGAATAGCAGAAAGGAAATGCTTAACTTGCTGAAGCGGCCGCTTCAGGTGACAAGTTTTACTTTTCCAACAACCTGCATTTCAGAGAATTTTTCGATGCATATTTGGACCTGCCCCCTGCAATGCACTGTCATAGAGTAGAGGTCCGTCTGACTCATGGACATGATATACACTTCCAATCTTCCGTTCAGAACATTTGAAACGCCAACGTGGGATGAATTTTTCAAAAAGATCCGCCCAGCATGGCATGCACCCGCTACTTATAGCATCAGCAACACATTACTGAATATGTGGGATGAGATCGTGACATCTGATGCTAAAGACAAAATGACATCTTCCTCATCTCTCGTTTTACTCACTGACGGTTGGTCATGTGTATCTGGAGACGCACGTATTCAATTTCTGGTCGCAACTCCGGAACCTTTTTATGTGAAATCCGTGCATCCTGCGGATAAACGGCACACGGCCCAGTTTATAGCCGATGAATGTGAAAAGTTGTTGACACAAGTGGGCGTCGCGCCAGAAAAGTTTGCTGCAATCTGCTCCGATCATGCTTCCAACTTGGTGGCTGCGTGGGACATTTTGGAGAAGAAATTCCCTTGGATTCTAGCGTATGGATGTTCGGCTCATGCCGTAGAACTGATGGTGAAGGACATCCGAAGGGTACCTACAATAGGACAGACAATAGCGGAGCATAAATCGATCAGTACTTTCTTTTGCAGACATCAGATTCCAAAAGCAGTGCTAGGTGAATTAACTATTCAGTTATTGAAGAAATCACTGATGTGCCTGTATTTCTCGGATACAAGATGGTCAGGCGCTCATCGTATGGTCGCTCCGAATGCGAGGCTTGCGGACTGCTTAAAGTTGGCAGTGTATGATGCGCGATGCAAAGAAAGTTTACGACAGTATGAACGAATCAAAGCAATGGTCCTCGATGAGACATTTTGGAGGAGAACGGTCTTTGTGGTGGGAATCTTAGAACCGCTGAAGCACGCTGTAAGGGAAATCGAAGGAGATTATTCCAAAGTATCTATCATTCCAACGGTGTGGTGCTACGTGGAGAGGACATTACTCAATTTGATGCTTGATATCGATGACGACGTGATTCCGATTGATGAACTCGATATGATTGACGAATCTCTGAAGAATCGAAGAGAATTTACTGTGCAACCAATACATTTGGCAACCAATGTTCTAGACCCACGTTTTCAAGGAGGCCACTTGACGGATGCTGAAATGGCCACAGCAGAGAATTTGATAATGCAGCTCGCCGAGAAGTATGACTTTTCAAACGACCAAGTTTCCACCAAATTGATGGAGTATAAAGCACATTCTGGAGCAGTTTTTGGTCGATCTCACTTATGGATTTCTGGCGCAAAGCTGGATACTGATCCTGCTGTGTGGTGGAAGGCAATCGGAAAAGGCACCAACTTGGCTGAAATCGCGTCTACTGTGTTGAGTTTTCCTTCTTCCATTGCTTGTGTTGAAAGAGCAAACGAACAATATTCTAATCAGAAGACTGAGAAAAGGAATCGACTAACCGATGCTCGCAGCGAGAAAGTTACGAAAGTTGCATATAATTTGAAAATCTCCGAGCGACACCTGAAACCTCGCCAGAGGAAGGTCCACACTGCATTGGTTCCTCCTACCCAGAGAGAAAAGAATGAAGTCAGAGTAAGTTCATTTATTTAGGGACTTGTATTTGCTAGTCCGGAGCAGGTAACGACACAATCAATCAAAACTTCTATCAGAATTTATCAGAACTCTTTCGTGTTCTTTTGGATAGGTCAGGAAACCCGTCATTACGTGTTGAATCAAATTGAACGTACATGTATATCGATTCTATTCCTCAAACTTAACTGATGACGTTCACTTATCACTTTTTCAGGCAGCAGCGCACGAAAATTTGCAAAATCACGAGAACAAGTGCAGCTTCTTCCATACAAACTGATGAAAGTAAGTTACTTTGTGATTTCCAACTCTTCTCGGTTTTATTTTGAATTATGAGCACGTTCACAGGTAGCTCAAGGTTGTTTAGTGGTAAATTCCTGTATAACCGGTTTCTCATTGGCAGTTATGAGATTTTAATGCAATTATTTTCGTGTTTGCACAAAAATGATCATAAGCATGTTTATGCGATTCAATGTTTTTATTTATTGTAACTATTTTTCAGTTGCGGAGACTCGAACGCGGTACTCAGTATCAGGCGTACTCATGAACAAATCAAATCCTCGTTTGTTATTAGGCTACATGAAGCTCTTGTTACAGGTGTAATTAATTTCATAGTTTTTGGCCTAATCATCTCTCATTCAAGAATCTTAGTTCAGATCAGGTTAATTAATTTGATTAACGATGAAGTTAAATCGGTTTTTATATTTAGTCAGAATTTACTTTTGCATGAAAGTCATGGCTACAGGAGCAATTGATTCTTTCGTGTCTGCTAATATACGACTCGTCGCGCGATTTGTTGCCTTAAAAACGATATTTCTGTATGTTATATACCGGTAATGCTTAACCAGAAAATGATATAAATTCATTAAGTTATGCATGTGTAATAGTCCAAAACATTTCCTATTCTATACCTACCACTTAGCTTAGAATACGATAATGATTTTTGTCATGTGAAGGTTGAAGAAGTAAATTGATCTTGATAGCTGAATTTGATACACCAGTTTGAATAATGAATTCAATATTACATAAGCGAAGTACTGATAATTAAGTATTGATTAAGTAAAATGTATTGGTAATTGGTGTGCTATAACCTTGAGAATCGCACGCAGACTACAAATGTAGGAATTGATGATTAAGTCAACCGATTGACATCATCAAAGCCATTGGTAAATAAAAATGTTATGATAGTGAGGCGGCACAAACTACATGTAATTGGCTTTGTTGTGATGTTCTGTAAACGATATGACGGTTAAGTACATAGTGATTCGGTTGCTTCCACGTCCACACGCCTGATTTATGGAGGTGATATCAGGGTCTTCAATTTTACATAGATTAATCAATAATTTTATTGGGTCTCGCAGTTCGTCAGAAATTGTGGTAAAGAGTAAGCGGTTAGTGGCGGCTTATATACTTAGTGAATTCGTAAACCAGAATTTCAGATTTCAAGCAATCACATCTCAAAATTGTTCCTTTCTACTTTGCAATCACATTTAAAAATGTAATGCAAGGCAATTTTATGTCTTGTGATCAGTATGTCATTTGATTCAATTAGATCGAGTGTGAGCAGTGAACACTGCTTAAGAATGACACTTCTATAATTATCATCAAGAATTTTAAGCTTTTCATTATATTTTCATAATTCAACGGAAATTTTGAAAATTCCTAAAATGACTTCACTTTTTTTACCAGGGGGTAATTTCCGTTAATCGATCCGAGACGATTTGTAGACCCAAGGTATAACATATATTACCCAATAACTATAATATATTCATTCCATATCGTGACTCAATATCACGTCATAAATTTTCAGGTTTCGATGAAGATGTTGTCTCCCTTCAGTCTGACGAGTTTGATCGCGAATCCTCCTCCGATGAAGTTGTCAATTCTGAGAAAGTGTCAATTGCTGTTGGGGATTGGGTCGCGGCTGCGATCGATTACACCAAAAGTCGTCAATATCGTGTTTTCTTTGGTGTTGTGAGTGATATCGATAGCGACACAGATGTGACAGTCAAGTTCGCCAAACTCAATCGGTATCAACTTCTTGTTTGGCCAGAAGAGGATGACATCGCCCAGGTGGATATGTGTCGCCTTCTCAAAATCAAAAAACCTATTGAAATTACTTTTTCCTCGAGGCGGCCTGGCGGCCTGCAGCTATGAGAGGGTGATGTAGAGTTATCAAATCGACATTTTGCCAGCTGTATTTTTTAACAGTTTGTTTACCTAACGCGGTGCACCCCAGCGACTTTCGTCACGCTGCCTGTCAAAGTTAAAAATCAACCTCAGAGCTGAAATCTCGTGGTTTTTCATTAATTTTTTAGATATTTCTTAGTGCTAAATCACTGAAATCTCTGTGTTTCTATTTCGCCATGCAACTCTTTCAGTTTTCAGCTACAATGCTAAAATCAATTTTGGCAACTGAGAAGTGTACTTATACAGTTGGACATCTCAGACTCCAAATCTGCTTTCGTATTGCGAAATTTGAATTTCTTATATGTATAAAATATGCTTGCGTAGATTTACATATGCTTGTGCATACATGTACATGCATTTCTTGCATATGTGAAACCGTGAGTCAAAAATCTAATTTCATAGTTTTCGCACAATTCAGACCTGCTGATTTCAAATCTTAAGTCAGAATTGTGCAATCCTGACTACCGCTGAAGCTCAGAGCTGAGTGAATTTTGAAATTTTGACTTAAGATTTGAAATGGGCAGGTCTGAATTGTGTGGAAGCTATGAAATTAGGTTTTCCGACTCGTGGTTTCACATATGCAAAAAATACATTGCAGTGCATGTACAAGCACATGTAAAACTACGTAAATATATTTTATACATAGAAAAATTCTAATTTCGCAATTCCGAAAGTAGATCTGGAATCTGCGATGTCGAATTGCACAAGTATATCTCTTAGTTGCCAAAATTGAGTTTAGTATTGCAGCTGAGAACTGGAAGTTGGGCCATGATGTAACTCTTATCTTTTTCCTGAGGTAAACGAACTGTTAATGCTTGACACGATGCAATAATGGTCGTCATTCGTCTACAGTCAACATGTCAAAACTTTACGCCTGCTAATTAAGCGATGCTGCTGACTTAAGTTGACTGCTGATCGCATTTTTCTGATTTCAGCTTAGTCTATTGTTTCAATACTTGCGAACAATGTTGTATCGGCAAGTTCTCCTACTCATTTTGTATATTCTATCAATTGTTTTTATTATGTTTCTATTCTTAGTTATATTTTTGATAGAGCCTTTATTATTTTACTTTCAATCCTTAATCAGCAAGTGCATTTTATTATAATTCGGACCTATTTGGTTCATTCTTGAGCGATAACATACATATACACCTAATAGAGATAAACTACGCTCCCTCAAGGCATTACTGGTCAGCAATTTTGATAGGTAGCCAAATTTCCTTTTATAATTCTCTTTAATTTTGTACATAAGATGGGCAACCAGAATGTTGAGTCGTAATCGTTTCTTTCAGCTTGATACATCAGAGTAACCTACACGCGTCATAAAAATATGAGATGAAATCATCAATCCTGTGTATCGACAAAACGGAAAGCTCATAGCTTCAATGTGATCAAATGAAACTTTGTCTTTCAGAGGGCCTGTACTGATCATTGGTATAATCACTGAATCACTTGATTTACTACATGTATTTAGAATACAGGTTGTTCAGACATATGGATAACTTAATATTTTCATGTCGTCAGAAAATTCTCATTACGGAAAAATGTGGTCAGAGAGGAAATTAGTATGATGATAAATATTTTTCACTATTTCTTTAATTTTATCGGCCAATTTTCGTTAACGTCTTATTCTCGTCAATTTTCGCTTGTCTTATTCTAATTGAGAGTTTTTCCGATGACACTAATGGGTAGAATGATCTTCACGTCTTAATCGCCTGTTTTCCAGATACAAAGTGAAATGGGTCAGTAGTTAAAACTTGCAGGCGTTGAAACTTGAGCATGGTGCTTTTCAAGCTAAACGAAAGATCGACTTAACACAGTTTCCTTGTTACAAACTCCTTGGATAATTTTTCTATGTCAAACCGTGTGCATTTTCATTGCTACAATTTAAATAACCAAACCAAATTGTTTCTTATGGAAATGTGTTATTGTTGTCGAATGGATTGTTTTTGATGGTGGAATAGTTCTACTATGTATGCAGTAATTGTGAAAAGTGGATATTTTCCTCTTATTCGTCTGTGTACTGGTTTTGACCATTTTTGCTATTCAAAAATCCATCCAGCCTATCATTGAAGCAAATTTTACTCATGTTTTTAGATTCCATTAAAAAATACTGAATATCCATTTTGTTTTGCCTCAAATGTGCTGAAAAAATGTCCGGCTATTTTTTCTGGGTATCTTAAGATCAACTTAATATCATCAGACTTTTTAGTTTAAAGTAGTTGGATTTTCTGGTGGCATACGCTTATGTGGCGAGATTTAATTGGAATTTGAATAAGCTAATATGGACGATTGATATCAAAATGATAAAAGACTAATGTGCAGAACTTCGTAAGTAGCATTTTGCGTAAATAGGCTAATAAAGTTGAAATCCGGGCTGCTGAAACGGTTAGGTATGTAACAAATTCTCACCGATGGGCGATAAGAAGTCCTAGAGACTCGCGTAGGAAAGATGTTGCAATAGTCTAGATACTTTTCGTGTCATCGATGAGAAATTGTGAATGTAAGCCTCATGCCTTGAAGCGGAGTCGAGGACTACATGCAATTATTTAGACCTAGGTCCTACAAACCTCCATTCTAGCTTGACAACAAATGGAACCCAGAATTAGTCTTATTTTATTTATTTCATCAGTGCCCGGTACTATGCTAGATCCTGTTGAAATTGCTGTCGCATTGAGTTGTCCCACCATAGTAGGATGCATCGCGCGCAGGATTTATTATTGTCATCGAATAGCTTAGACTACCGACCGTGGTGCCGTATACTAGGCCTGGTTAGATGTATTGGCACTAGCAGCAATTAGGCTATCTATATCACGCAACTTTAGGAGTAGCCTAGGCCTACAGCGGTAGGCCTACGATTTTTTGCCAGATATAAATTACCAGTAACTTAGGCGGTAATTTATCTTAAGTTACCGGTAACGTACCGGTAAGATACCGGTAATTTACCCCAACTCGAAACACTAAGCTCAGTACACCAATCTACATCCACACTATCAGTTTCATTACCACAGCAATAATAATAAAACTGATAGTGTGGATGTAGACTGGTGTGCTAAGCTTAAGTTTGGCTTTTTTGGGTAATCGGCTGATTTCTGTAGCTTTTTTGGCTCTCTTGTAATTTTGGCTTTTCTGGATCATTTTTGGCTCTTTTGGAAATGATCATTAACCAACTTTTGCTGTATTAACGCTGGCGCTTTCGAGTTTGGGTTTAAAATAGGTTTTACAATCCCGGGATCTCGACCCTATTTCCGAGATTAAAAATCCCGGGATTACGTCTTCGAGATCTCGAGGTATTTCGAGATGTTTGAAAGATTGGCCCTGAGTTCCCTCTAAGTGACATAGTTAAGAGAGTCAATAGCTTTTTTGAAAATGCATCTAATTTTTTTTACGTTCCAAGTTTGATAAATTGCCAATGTGCTGTATTTGCCGAGCCAGTGGGTTAAGCCTCGTTCACACGATGACACTAATGTCGTGACATTAGTGCCGAGGAGCAGCGCGAAATCTGGGCTAAATCAATGCCGTGCACAAACCGTTCAGACGCTTAATAAACAGTGTTGTGACACTGCTACTAGTATTGCTTCTGTAAACTGAAAATACTTCGTAAATTGATAGCTGAAAGACAAATCACGACGATTTAAAATAACGACTAAAGGCCCGTTCAAGGCTCGTTCAGACAGAGCTAGGTTTGCGATCTTTGAGGGAAAAACCGTCGAAGAAACCGTCATTCAACCCAGTGAGTCTCCCGAATTCGCTCTATTGACAGGTCACCGGACTGCTACTGCAGCAGCGCTGTGTTGGTTTTCACACATCGACAACGAATTGTGTCTCGGTGATTAATTGACGGTGAAAGACAATTTGAAAAAAATCATCAGTTATCGACAAAATGACATTGCAGTTGTATTCATCTTGTTGTTGTGATGAAGACAACGTTTCGTTCATCAAAGTCGACCCAGTGGTTCAGAAGTTATGTCAAAAAATGCATTTGTTCTCTAAGTGAATGTATACTCAACTGATAAGTGAGTACCGTTGACAGAAAGTCTTCGAAACACAAAATTGACGATAGCTCAGCTCATATTACATCAAATTTAACAAAATAGACTTCATTTTACTTGTCATTTCATGATTGTGAAGATGGTGTTTGTTTAGTTCACGTTGAAAGATATACACGTACATTTTACAAGCACGTATCGTCTTTTGAAATATTTCTTGAAACTTAATGATTAAAAACATATACAGTATATATAAATCTCGATCGAGATCCCGGGATCCCGGGATTGCGATTAGCCAGTCTCGAAAATCCCGGGATAGAGAAAACGGCTCGAGATTGTAAACCCTAGTTTAACCCTTTCAGCACGAAATCATTAAGATACCTGTCCTAGTGACACGCACAGTGTGTCATGCAATAATTATTCAACGTAACAAAATTTGAAAATTAATCATTGTTCGATGTTACGATGACACACGATGCGTGTCGTTACTATCATTGTCCACTGTTACGGTGACACGCCAGAGGTGTCAAATAGGTATATTTTCTATATTTTATTTGTCCATTTTATGTGATTTCGAGGTGTTATTGCAACAGATAATAGCATTAGATCTTGTCATGATGCACATGTTTTCTCCGGAAGAAAAGACGGAGAAAACTGCTACAAGGAATGCAAATAGGTGTTCTCAAAATCTTTGGGTGTTTTAGAGTTGACTTGACTAATAAGTACAGTACTATGCGATGATAACACCGTAAACAGTTTTCCTTAATTTCTCATTTCACACAGTAATAATTCTCATTACGACCACAGTAAATAATTCTACACATTTTTGCTAATCTTTTTAAAACAACACATCTATTTCGAGCTTGTATTATACACATTATGGGAACCAAACATATAAGACATATAGGCTTATATGCTTGGTTCCAATTTCCCAATCGAGTGTGCCATGAAAGCTTTTTGAATAAGACTGAATAAGATATACCTCTTATGTTTTCCTAGAAATTGTGCAATTAAAAAAGAACCGATTACCAATTACCAATTACCGATCATATAAATTTATAAATATTTTCGAGCGTATAATTTTTTATGTTTATTGCAATGTATTTGCACATCTTTTATTTACAGTCCACTCAATATTAATCACTCATTTTTCATTTCAATTTTATATTTACTCTTTTAATGTTACTTTACTTTTAATTACTTCTGCTTTTGCACCTCGAATGTAACGGAAAATCAAAAGCCATTTACTGCTATTACTACAAAATATATTCAACGCAATAAACCCATAATACGTTTCGAAAAGTTTCAGGTTTACTCATGATATTTTGAAAAACAAGGAGCAGCACATAGACCAGGTTGTCCAGGGCAATCAGCACATCGGAAGACAGTTTCTTTCCGCTTTCCGGCTTGGTAGCAAACACGGCATCTCTTGTGAGGTCGAGGTTCTCCTTCCCTTGCTGGTATGCGTTCAAGTTTATGTTGTGGATTCCGTTCCTCCAAGCATCGATTGTTTGTTGATCGTGGTACCAGGCGAGGTCTTCCGACAGGATTTCGTCCAATACCTGTTTGTAAGACCAAACGATTGACAGATTTTTACCATCATTCTTCCTGTAGAGAATCCATGAATTGTAATGCATGATTTGAATTAAGTGCAAGCAGTACTTTACAAACCATGTATAATTTTTCCGATTGATATCGTAATGATGAAGTGCGGCATCCAACCGGTCGACACCGCCCATATGGGCATTGTAATTCAATACAGATCGTGACTTCTTCACCGTTTCGTGGTGTCCACCTTTGACTATGCGGCTGACCTCAACATCTTCAGCAGCAGCAAACGTATCCATCAAGTAAACCGTCTTCTTTCCAGACGACTTTTGATCCACAAGTTTTACGCAAAGAACTTCGCCGTTGCGGGAATAAGCTTGAGACTTAACAGGCAGATTTAAGTGCTTTAAATCGCTCGGAACGCCCCGGTTCGCTTTTACAGTTCCAGTCATAAATGTACCATTGCGAAACAGATATCGGGCTAATCTACAGGAAGTATAAAAGTTATCAAGATAAACGTGGTAACCTTGATTAAACAGGTCGTGTGATAATTGTATCACAATTCGTTCCGTAACTGATAATGTTTCAGCACCACGATGAGACAATCCGACTGCCCGATTTTCAGTACTCAGACCATGAAGCATCATCTTCCAAACGTAACCCGACTCGGATTCTGCCAATACATACGACTTTATTCCATACCTCCTACGCTTGCTTGGGATATATTGTCGTATTCTTAAACGTCCTTTGAACAGCATGAGTGTCTCATCTATAGAAATCTGACGGTTTGGTAGGTATGTATTTTGGCATATATTATTAACTTTTTCCAGAAATGGTCGTACTTTTGCTAAATAATCATTTTCCAAATTTTCTGGGTCTGCAAAGCGAATATAGTTCAAAATTAACTGAAATCTGTCACGGGATAGAGATTCAGGTGACGAGAATATCTCTTGACGAAACACCAAATCGCCACTCCAGTATGATGCAAGCGTAGGCTTCTTGTTCAAAGCCATTAAAAATTGCAATCCAATAAACTTTCTGATTTCATTGACTGTAACTTGTCTGCTGTTTTGTAATTTCTGGCTTTCAGGATTATCAACTAATTCTTGCCAAAGTCTGTTGTTTGTGTAGTCGCATATATCTTGCATTAAGTCGTCAGTGAAAAAGTGATTTAAGAAAAACATATCATCTTCTAATTCATTTGGAATCTCTAAGCGTGGATGTAGTCCTGTAGTTCCAGTAAATTCTGGTCCACGTCTGACGGAATCAGTACCACTTTGGACAGTTCGCCATTCACCAGTGCTGCCACCTGCATCTTCGTCAGAGCTGCTACTTGAGTCGTTATCTCGCAAGTCATTATCTTGTATTTCATCTTCAATCTCACTGCCTGAACTGCCATCTTCGTTTGTATCAAATCCCATCAAATTCAACGCATCTGTCATGGCAGAACGCCGGGGATACCGCCGACCACTTTGCGTGCTCATTATGATATGAATGCGCAATTCGAACAGCAACAACTATCAACAAATTCTGTCGGTGTGAATGATATTCAAAGATCTGTTCAATAAACGAAATCTTACGTAATAATTCGGTGAACCTGTCCTTTGAGAGTGATCATAATTCAGAAACATTCACCGATGGTTTTATGACAGGCTTTGCGTGTCACGGTATAATCGTACTATTGCATTGATTCTAATTCCGTTAATTTGTTAATAGATACATGACACGTACAGCGTGTCGTCCGTACTGAAAGGGTTAAAAGAATGCTGGTGTTATCAGCTCCAAGAAAATGTAAGTTTTATCACGATCTGCCCATCTGTTCACTGGCAAACTTCAAATTCATATTGTTCCCACACTCAGCCATCGGGTGAGTCATCATTTCCCTCGGTGGAGGTCAGGATTTCGAATCCTTGATCTACGCGCACACAAGCACACAAAGGATTGGCGTCAGACTGATACTCGCCACCTGTTCAAAAACGATAGCAATCTCTCACGTCGTAATTGCTGCGCCGATAAGTGAATCGACAAGATTTTTCATTCAACTCATTCAATGATGACAGGGAACGGGGCAGTTATGACATGATCAGCTATGATGTAATCATGAATATTTCTTCTAATCACCAATTACTTCATTTAATTAGGCACACCACACTGTTTCCTAAACCAAGCAAGTGTCTCGGCTGCCCAAGTGAATAAGTTCAGTAATCAATTACATGAAAAGATCAATCAGCAGAAGCAGAAAATTATGCAATGACTCGGTGACATCATAACTTTCCTAAGAGCTAACCTATTTCGACGAACAATGCATCAAAAGAATGTTCACAGAAAGCCCTTTCACCTTGTGTTTGATTCGTTGTTATGCTAACATGTTTTCACATTGAAAATGTGAGATTTCTGAAAGTGGCGATTTTCACATTTTGACCTGTGTCCACCTTAAACAATGACGGATACAAATTCTCGATGACTCATTGAAAAGCTAAGAACTGAAGCTCTTGAATGGTGTATAGCTTATGACTGTAAAATGTGATTGAAAGGCAGGAGAATCGATTGAATTCGACACAATTAAGGTGGTCCGTGTTTTATGATCAACTCTGCAACCAAAAATCATGTTTTAGAACTAGTTATATATAGTATTACATAGCATATAGTTTTTGGGCATTTAGTTAGCATGCATGTGCATTACATAGTTTGTGTAACAGCTGTCAAGCTATCTGAAATGATCGGAATACGCTAATGAAGAAATTCGAATCATCCTTTAATTTATGAAAAGCTAGTTAAGTTAAGTTAACAGGCCTTGCTAATTATAGCTTGGGAGAGGATGAATATCAGACTGGACACTATACATCATAATGACATCCAAGCTTTCACAAGGTTTCAACTCTGAAGAATTTCTTGGTCATTTGACTGTTTTCATGCGATGCATTGTAATGTTAAAGCAAGTTGCTTTATTATGATGAAGTTGCATCGGAGGAGTCAAGAACATTTCCTTCGTTTTTTGGAAATTGGATTTGAACTTGCATTGCCAAGATGTCCTCTCTTGATTGCCAATTTCCTTAGACGACAAACGCAATTTTCTTCATTTAGGCAGTAAACAGGATAAAAAGCTGACATCATAGAGTAGGGATGTATATGTAGAGTGTCGACTCAAAAAAGTATCTGTATTCAGTAAAAATTTCTATATGAAAAGATTCAGTTTTCTGCGCAGATTATGTTCCCGTGGTCCAAGAAATTATTTGAGCAGTATTAAAAAAAGTCAAAATTTTGCCAATTGATATACTACCGAGATGACGCCTCCGTATATAGTATGAAACAAGTTAGATATCAGAAGGAATGAATATTTGCTAATAAGCATCCTAACTAAGAGGAAATTAAGCTAATTATCAAGGGAGTTTCATGAACCGCATTATAATGGAAGTCTTCATGAAAAAGTCGCGATCTTATTCACACTTTCTTGGCTGAAATTTCAAGATTTTAATTCAATTTTCACTGGCATGATTCTATGATTCACTAAATTCATGTTTCATTTCCTGAATCTGAATAGTGATGCAGACCCATTTACATCCATCAAAGTGAATTGAAATCATTGTCTTATATTGTGTATGCTCTTCCAGTGGCAGGTTGCCTCTTACCTGTTGTATGATCACGCTTAAGAAAATACTCTTGAGGTTGAGCATGAAAGTAATAGGTAGACCTACCTATAGAATCGCTAATTTAACAAACATTAGGCCTCCTTCTGCAATACTATCATGATCACTCAATTCCGACGCAATTTTTTCAGAACTGCACACATTTTCATGGGCCTATCTCACACGTGGCAACTATTAACAACTATATCCTCCTCGTATTCATTTAATAAAAACGAAAGTGTATACACATTGGGGATTTAATAAATGCGGAGTTGCCACTCTACCTAATATATTTACTTCATTCCTAGATTTTATCAACGGTAAAATCTTTGCGTTGACTTCTTCGACAATAGCCAATGGACTCTGAGAATTTGAATGATTCAAATATGCGCAAAGTTAATCTGTTAACCAGTCTCTCCCTGATTAAGTGATGATGTAGCAGCTTTGCGAAATGCTCTTCACGATTACTCATTGATTTATAAGCTCTGGGGAGATCTTTTCCCAATCAATTAGCAGCTGTAATGGCTGCTCGCCCGAATCCATAAACTCGAATCATTATGTAGCTACTGAATATTCTTTTAGCATCAAATAAAATTGATGTTCGACCATGTATAGCAAGGCACTAAAAAATATATCGGGCCCGCCATTTTGCGCCACAACTGATTATATCCAATGATAATGTAGTGACAGAGGAATTTCCTCTTGACGCTGCAAGCGAAACCAGTTATGGCTTGATTCTCTGAAACATTTGATCTGCAAGAATTCATTTGGTTTCATTGATTTTTCTGAATATAACGAAGTCAATATTCATAAGTATTGTTTATGACTTTCCTTTATTCATTTGAGTCAAAACATTCACACAGAATACCCGCCTCACCATTATCGGTATTATAAAGCATATTCGACTGAAATTCCCATCTAAGGTACATTTCAGGCTTGTCAAAATCGTTTGCTTTACCATGTTTCCATTGAAATCCTGGTGAGGGTATCTTTATCTTAGATAGATACCACTTCCACTTGGCATTTGATTTGAGTGTGTTTTTTCTGAACACCTCCAACGAAAACTAAGTTGTGATTTGGATGCAAATGCTTGATAATCGCTCTTGTAGCTTCTAATTCATGTCATATGGTTAGTTCAGCCAATTCACCACCAATTCTGTGGCAATATTTAGCTGCTGCGGGCCATGTTACATGTGTTTTTACAAACCTGCATCCACATCGCATAATTCGTATAATCGAAAGTACAGTTAGGCCTACTGTGATTTAATGATAAAGGCTCTACAGTAGACCAAATTTTCGATGAATTGCCGATTGTAGAGCTGCTGATATTCGAAAAGAAGTTGCACATTTTTTTCATTTTAATATTGAAATTCATTAGATGTTTTCATTTTTAACGCATCTACTATCAGTTGCACAAAGCATGCTACAAATTGCAACACTGCTAACATAGGAGAATTTGGCCAACGACTCGCTACTGGCTAGGACGACTTCGCGCTTTTTAAATTTGATGAAACGTTGACTCACGACACAAAAGAAGCACAAGAAAAGGCAAGTACATAGAAAGTGGAACTTCGGGAGTTTTGATAAAGTCATCCAAGCCAATTATGTAACCTTATTGGTCTTATAGGTCAATGACAACCGGTCTGATTATGACCAAAAACCGCTAAGGCACATATGTGTCGTGATAACACGACCCTTCCCTCAGGTTCGTCTCCTCTTCAGTAAGATTCAAGCCCAGTCTACAAAGATATTAGAAGTAGAATAATAATGAATGACCCTGATAAAAGTGCTTCTTAACTGATCGAATTAATTAGACGATTAATTAAAATCTATAAACACTTGCCAATCGGTAATAAAAGTCACACATAGGATGATCAAATTATATTAATGAAATTACACAGCTTCTCTTGCAAGGTTGTGAGTAAAGATTAAAGAGAGTTATTGTGGATCAACTTATCGTGGTGAGTGGACTTCATGACGTAGATAGGAGGCTGCGTCAGTGTGCTGCAAATTCGTCGATTGCGTTGATCCGAAGAGAGAGTCAGATAATTTTGAGGCTCGAACCGACCATCTTTATAGGAGTTTGCGTCTAAGAGCGCGCCAATCCGAGGCAAGGCGTGTCGCTTCGTTTATTTTTAGGAGCTCGTGTTGCTCCTCCCTTTCACACCATCCATGCCTATTCGGCGCCATGGGAATACATGGCAACCGAACGGCGAGCATTGACCCACCGTTAGATGATGTGGTTACTAAATCAGAAATTGATTAGA
Organism: Prostheceraeus crozeri; assembly: GCA_907163375.1. NCBI lineage: Eukaryota > Metazoa > Platyhelminthes > Polycladida > Euryleptidae > Prostheceraeus > Prostheceraeus crozeri. Next base: position 98,486 of record CAJQUW010001407.1, on the reverse strand, counting down.
AAATTGTTTTGAACACATGGCAATTTTAATTCGGTCAGCATCCACCCATTGTTGCATCACACACTCATTTTGCAAGATGCTTCGGTTTGGTGTACTTTTTAAAATCTTGCGATGCACTTTGGCAATGCACTTCTTGTTGTGATGTAATTGGCATATATTACAGTATTATAGCACATTTATCTATTCATAAAAGTTAAATAAGTCAAACGGAATTCTCTGAGCAGTGATTGGACTTGAAACACACCAACTATTACACGGAGAGGAAATCTTTCAGAGGAAAAACAAAGAACAGACAATGAAACTGATTGCTAGTAGGTCATACAGTAGAAAAGACTATTTCGGCAGCATTTTTCGGATACTCAAATGACCTGTACGAGGATTTACCATCGATCGGAATCGGCAATTCTGACCAATAGACTGTGTATGCATCTCCTTCTTTTGAAATATCTCGTCTTCATAGATCTATTCAATGGAATATCATTTATAATTGTCGCAAATCAAATCTAGTTGCAACTAGTAAAGAAATGCAAAAGTTGACCGGAATGTGCTTCTGACTTGCAATGTGAATGTCAATCAGCATGTTAAGCGCTTTTATTCGAAAGTTAAAGAGCTTATAGAAAAATATATTCCGAAAAGGCAAGTTGCTTTAACATCTAACGTTAAGAAATGGATGACTCCATTGACAAAAAGTTTAATTGAAGATCGATGGGATGTCTGCTGAAGAAGAGACTGGGGTAGATATCGATTATTACAAGCAAGGATCAAAGAAGAAAATGAAGTCGAAGCAGCAGTATGTCAAGAAAATTTAGAAATTTTAGGCAAGGTACATGGAAATTGGTTGCTAAGACTACCGGTAAGGCACTCATCAAACCTGGAATGATGTCATCTTAAAATCTAGTGGTGTTGAGAATGTTATTTTGCCTTATTATTAAATTATCACTTTGCCCATGTTTAATGATATGCAGCCTGTGACAGCAATTCATAAGCTCGGCGAATATACTGATGATTATAACTGGAACATTGAATAATCGAGTTCAATGTGCTTTTCCATCTGAGAAATTTGCTACAAAACGGATGTTGGCATTGTGGCATTCCCACACGAATATATCGAGAATAGACCTATTTCTTCTCATCTCCGTTGAAGCTATCATTCGAGGCTTTGATCAAGCAGAGAAAGTTCCCTATGCTTTAGAAAAGTACAGTCATAAAACCAGTGAATAAGACATCTCCTGCCTCATTGCTTAGATTCCGTCCCACTAGTTTTGTCGATGGTACCTGCGAAAATTTTTGAGAAGATTGTTCTTCAGAAAATGAGGTGTCCTTTTCTAAGCGCACATAGAAAACCGCAGCACGGATTTCGCACTAATCATTCGACAACAACTGCATCAAATTCAAGCAAATTCACCGAAATTTTGGAACAATCTCTGTCCGGATATGATGATCCGCATGTAAGTGGCGTTACGGTTATTTCAGTAGACCTTTCATCTGCATTTGACTGTATAGACGAAAACTGTTATCAGTAAACGTAAAGCTATAGAGTTTCCGATTTATTCAATCGAATGATTTCAAAATTATCTACATGTATGTGATTGTATTTGTCGGGTCAGAGTGAATAATCATTATTCACACCCTTTTGTAATGAAAAGGGGAGTTCATCGGGGCTCTGCGCTACGGCCCTCTGAGCTCACGCCCCTATCCGCGTCTGAAGCAGTCTGAAGCATGCATGCGAACCTGTAATTGTGTAGCGCTTCGATCATAGGGCGTGAATCGTAAGCTGTTCAGTCCGGCGGTACGTACCAAATAATATTCGTATTAGAACTTATCAAATACATGGATATTTCTTGACGCGTTCGTACGTGTCTAATTCCCATGCCGATTAGAATGATGAAATTACATTCTATGTGTGTACATCTTGAGTTTGTAGAGGATTACGTCAAGTTTTACTATAGTTAAGATCTTGCATGAGAAACCTTGATAAATAGATGCCGGCAGTTGTAAATTGCAATTAGGTATCTATTTATCAGGTTTCACATATAAAACGACGAAATTTTACAGTAAGAATGTCTTAGCTCGAGAATCTCTCAAGACTATTAGAAGTCATCTCCATACCTAATGTTAAGTAGCCTGTCCACCTAAACCACGCTTTGATGTGAAACATAGTAGCTACGACTTTTAATTGCTCTGAAGGAACACATGGATATATAAACTAAAGTCTAAATTGTTTTCGAAAATGTCAAGCGGAATTTCGAGGGATCCGAGGATTGGTAGAGCGACGGTCACTAGACAAACGCATAGGCCTACAGGTTGACCAGCATAGGTTGATATGCTGGTATTCGACATAGTCATCAAGGACTCGCTCAACATGATTAAACTATCAGGATACGGGACCATATTAAACTTTGTGGAAGCGACTATCGCCGCTGTCGTAGATTGCCTCCCTCCTATCGTCAGGCAGACTGTCATCGGTGTTCATCTTGTACGAAAAGACTAAAATGATTGTTGAAGTGCTTACCAAGAGTGAAGTTTTAAGGCCTGCTCGTCGATAAGTAATAAATAGCAAGCTCGGGAAGACGTAAGAATCTTAATCTTAATTGAGTGCAATATGAAAATCTTACATAGGCTTTGGCTTACTTTATTTACTGCTGCAGTTTCATATAGTTTGATAATGTATGCTTTATACAATGGGTATAATGAGATAGAATCCATTAGACCTGCTGAAAACAGGGCTATTATAACGATCGGGAACGAACGCATGAAAAAGGCATATACATGTACATGAAGAATTTTGTTCAGTGTAAGTGCCTTTACGGCCATTGCTTTGCGCTTTCTGTTGTATACGTCAGAATAAAGATTTATGACTATGATCTATGACTAATATGAACCAAACTTGAAGTTGTGCAACACTCTTGGCGGCCATGATGCATTACAATGGATGCAGGCATACAGGGGCTCTCCACTAATAATGACATTTTTGGCTAATAAAGCGAATTAACAGAGGAATGTATTTTTTGGCATTTGCTTGATGCTTCATAAATGTGTTTTTGTGTCATTATGCAAGATACTACTTTTTCATTTTTTCTAGTCAAAGGTACTCAACTGAGCCAGAAATGGGTAAATTTCATGTTTTGACTTAATTTTGGCTATTTTACTCATTTTGTAGAGGCTCTCAGACATCAAATACTGAATCATGTGACTCACTTCAATTTTTATATCGAAGTTGATGCTCTGAACTAAATCATGTTTCAAATTTCATGGCATTCTGATGGATAGTTTCTTTTCTGTAAGAGAAAGTGTACGGAAATTGCCAAGTGTTTCACAATCCATAGATATTTCTTGGATTTTACCATTGGATTCCAAAGGGAATTCTTTAACCTCACCTATAATCGAAAGCGACTGACTGTGACACTTAAGAATTTGAGTTTTATATTCAGCGTTTCAAGATCTACAAATCCATGCCATTAAGCCCTTTGTGCGCGAATTTAGGAAGAAGTGTCAGTAACTCCCGTCCTACATTTCTTATGTTGTCCACTTTCGGGAAGTATGACAATCCTTTTTGGTTCTGGAGGAAACCCATTTGACTAAAGAGTATGGTCAAATGTCAACACCAAGAGCACTCTTGCAGTAAAAGAAAACCGTTGCCATCGAATCACTTTTCATATATTTGTTACAGAAATAATCAATCTTGATAATTCATCTACCATTCGTAGAAATGCATTCAACTAGCGTCAGCATGCTTGTCGTTCAATTCCTAATATTTCTGCATCTACGATCTAGCTTCTGCTGGGTTTTCAAATTTGCCAGAAAATGCGCAAATTCACTGACCTTTTGATCCCCACAGCCAAATCTGCTGCACTGAGCCTACCCATCATTCGCTCATAACTGCAACTCCCCAGATACTGAGCGAGTAATGGGGAACATAATGCAGCGAAAATGTATTGTGCGCGTCATGGGTAGTTGGGGCAGAGTTGTTTGCAGTTAGTCGAGCGTTTACGCAAGTGCCTGCATGACGTGCACCGCACATCATCGGGTCTCAAGTGGTTGAAGAAACCTGAATTTTTAAAGTCAAATCTTTCAAAGTTGTAAATTTAGTGAAACATTGATGTCCTAGAAGTTTCCTTCATGTTTTGCTGAGGGCATAATCTATAGTAGGTAGTGCTAACTCAGTAAATGTCAGTTGGCTGGTGCAGTGAAAATAATCATATCACGTTTTTTTTAATGAGAAAAAAACTTTGTACTTCATATCGAAAAAATAATTGATCAGTTTTTAAAAACATGGATTTTCGCAAATCATTCCTGATGTTCCCTGCCATTCGGTGTTCGAGATTTTGATATTTACGCAGAATGAAACTTATTAGATATCAAATAGAATGAAAATTTGATGATAAGAATGTTATCTAGGCGGAAAATAAGTTCATTATAAAGGAGTTTTCATGAAGGGCAGAATAACTTAAGCATAGGGTAAACATATTAGGTGGAGTGGCAACTCAGCATTTATTAAATCCCCTATATGTATATACAGTTTCAATTTCATGAAATGAACTTGAATTGAGAACCATTACTACATGTGAGTATGATGTAAGATATGCATTTTTTGCACTTTTAGAGAAATGTACACGAATTTGACTGATCATCATAGCAATAGAATAGCAATAGAAGAAGGAATAGTATTTTACAAATCCTCCATGTTATGACAACCTTGGAGAGGCAATATAGTTTGTTGAGATTCTACTATGCTTAAATGCTCAGCCTTATGAATAAGAGAATTTTCTCAAGCGTGATCATAGCTTGTCACAAATTACCTGTCCATGAAAGACCGTGTTGATATAATCATAATCAAACAAAATGATCATGATTAGATTTGATAGTTCTAAATGGGTTCACATTGCTATTCAGATTCAAGAAATGAAGCATGAACTAATTGAGTGAATCACAAGATTATGCCGATGAAAACTGAATTAAAAACTTGAAATCTCAGCCAAGAGGCACAATAAGATCTCAACCGTTCTATGAAGACTTGCATTATAATGTGGCTTATGAAATTACTTTCATAGTCAGCCTAACTTCCGCTTCATTGAGATATCTATTTGTAAATGGACATTATTTTTGATATCCGACGTGTTTCATGCTACATTCATAGTGCCTTCACGTCGGTGGTATAAAAACACAGGAATAATTTGCAGAAATATAGCTTTTTAAAAAATGCTCAAATAATTGTTTGGAACACAGGGAACGTGATCTCCGCAAAAGGCTGAATTTTTTCATATAAAATGTTTCACTATGCACAGATACTTTTTTGAATCGACACTGTACCTACTATACTTAGTCTATGAACTTAAGTCTTCACACTAAAAATTAAGCTGTTTCTGTTTATTGACCAAATTCTCGAGTTTGTTAACTTAGAAAATTTAGTTAGCAGCCTTTTCCAAACAGGCAAACAGATCTGTCAAGTTAAGACCTGTCAGAATTATTAGCTGAGGTTATTAGCATGATACTTTCGGCCGGAGGCACACAGAATAAACCATAAGTCATCGTTCTAAAGTTGCGTCACGATCTTTCATAAGCCATAGGTTAATTTAACAATATCTTTCTCATGACAGATAAAGCAGACAGAAGAAGAAATATTTGTTTATTTCTGTAAGAGCATAAAGTGTAATCATAATTCAACAGACGAAAAATATCTCCGAGTCTTTGTGGATGTGACCACGCGTTCTATCACAACGTTGGCTCCATAGGTTTGACCCGTCAAGAACGAGTTTTGTCCCTTCAAGATTGACAATGCTATTCCAAAATGCAACTCAGTCGAAAAGAATTGGCAGCATTGCCGTTTCAAGTGCACTTTTGCCTGTATGAATGCGTAAACGAAGATTATTTACCAAGTCCACTGCAGCATTATCGTTTCAAATGCAAAATGAAACAATGAAAGCAATATAGACTCAGCTTTTCTTATTTCTTTTGACCTACTGACACCCACTTACTCAAATTGCTTACAGATTAACTGATTAATAAGTGCACTTCAAAAGCTTGCGTCATCTTTAACTGTTTTTCAGGAGACTGGTCTCCTTCGAATGACTCCACGTCTTTCGAATGTACTGTACATATATTCAACGTGGCAAATGGGGGAAATGAAATCGACTGTTTAACTGATTAGTTGAATTCATGCAATAGGGCTCACAGAAAGGGGCACATCACGTCTTAGTTAACTTCGCTCGCGTAGATAATGATTTAAGTGGATGATGGGATATGCATCCTCAAACAGCTTCGAGTGTTTTTGTGCTAATCCTTTTTCTCTTGAAATAAATGCTCCAATAATATTCAATGAAGTCCGTTTAAATAATAAATTTTGTGGAAAAACAAATCGGTAAATGTGTGATGGCTCTTAACCATGGAAGAATACATGTCAAGACTTCGTGATTTTTGTCAAGAAGATAACATTGAAACACGACACTTGTTTAAGCCCTTACTTGTTAGTTGATATTTGCTTCATTGTTTCATGTTTGCAGCTGCAGATCGCCATTTATTAGGATGAATTTGCATTAGATGATGTTTTCATTATGGTGTTGACACGGCAATTTGCATTTGAAACGGGAGCGCTTCACATCATCTCGGTAATTCTGCTGTTGGAATGTCAGCGATGAAAATTCAGCCATTAAAATCATTTAAGGCTAAATTTTCATGATTCGCCAAAATGAGATGAAGAAATAGACTGAATCTGGAAAGAGAGGACCTACAAATGCACTTTATCATTTATGAAAGTGACAACACATTCATCGAATAGCACAAACGGCAGGCAGAAATTATCTATGTAATAGTAAGGGTGGTCTTTATTTATTTTTCCTTCTATTATGATGTTTTCTTAATCAACCTACCACTTTTTATATTATGATTATTATTCAAACGAGATGTCCCGAAGTAGCAGAAATATTTTATGTTCGTGTATATCATTGCATAGTGATTAATGTAAACAGGAAAGGAATTCAAGTTCGTCTAACCTGCGATTCAGAAGATCAGTGTCATCAGTCACTTCTATGTTAATTTCTCCAAAACAGTACAAATTTGCACAACTTACATGCGATACTAGATGATCAACAATACCTCATTTAACAAAATCAACACTTCATTCACATCGGGGATGTAATTAATGCTGAGTTAAGTTCTACCTAATATACTTGCCCTGTAATCGAAGCACTATCCTTCTTTGAAAACCTGACAGGCATCGAGACGATTTCTGGAAATATTTTCCAGAAAAAAATGAAAATCACAAAGTAGTCGGGCAGCCTAAACAGGTTTCTGCAGGGAACGAGACCGAAAATGAGACTTTCATAGAATGATGTACACCCTATGCCTACTACGAATCTGTGTGTCTGCTGGGTTCTAGATAGTTCCTCTTCTTGTCAGACACGATCGAAGAAGAACGCAAAATGTTAGTCCAATTGGATGCAGATTGCAATTTTTATAGAAATGAAATTTTCATTGCTTTCTCTTATCAACTGAAAAGTAGCAAGTTCAGAGCCATAATTTTCGGCGTGATACCGTTATGTCTTCAAGTCACCTCCTATCATGTGCATGTGTGTGTGAAATTATCATGTTTCTGACAGGCGATGTATTCGAGAATGTGGAATTTAATGCGGATTAAATTGCTCAAAATGCTTGTGGATGTTGGTACTAGGAGGCTTGCCAAATCTGAATGTGTTTATCTTCATAGACAGGGTTGCATGAGCATGATAGGGAGTGACCTGAAGATATTCCATCCAAAAATTGTGCCTAGTACTTTTCGCTTAATGCCAAAAACTACAATCTGCTTCCCACAGGATTAACATGTGTTTTTCTTTGATTGTGTCTGACAAGAAGAGAAACCAGGTAGCACTCGACAGACGCACTGATTCGCAGAATGCATAGGGTTAAATCATTCTGTGAAAGTCTCATCTTCGGCCTCGCTCACTTCAGAAACTCGCTCTGGCTGTCGGACTATCTCAGGCATTGAGACGATTTCTGGAAATATTTCTCAGAGAAAAATGAAAATCACAATACAATAGATTTTATGTCTACGCTTTCCATTAGTAGAATGCATCTGTTTTTTCCATAGAAATCCGAGTTTTATATTTGTTTAAGTTTGAGGGACTGGAATGGACAAAATTCCAGTGGTCATTTCAGACGATCACATCGAGGTCAATGTTCGTAGATATTGAGAAGAATAAAATTACTGAAACATACAGCAGTTGTAGATTCTTGCTATAAGGCGAATCTACTGAAGTCATTAAATCAGAATGCTTTTTTCTATGCAGAGAAAAGATGATTATCATGAGTATTGGTAAAGTACACTGGTAAGCTGCAGGCACAAAATTGGATTCATCTGCGCGCGCTTCGGTATTCTAGAATGAAAGGAATGTATCTAACCTAAACATCGAAATGGCACATTATATGATTAGACAACTTGCTCCTTCTCGAATGGATAATTCGTGTATCGTTTGCTATTGGAAATGGCAAACAATAAGCTGTCAGCAGAGGACACCAGAACCAGTGACAGAGGCGTGCGTGCTGTGATATCACCTCGCACACACCAAAACACACATCGCTGTCTGGCTAACATGCAGTGTATGCACAATGCAGTGAATCATCAGGTGAATTAATTTTCGAGCGCCTGATATTTTTTTTAATAATGATCGGAAGGGCCAAATATTATGGAGAAAACTTGTGCGCAATGATCTGAATTCTTCGAATCTGAAGGAATAGTGGTAATCGAATCACTTTGATAGAATTCAGAGCAATCCGCAAGTGACGCACGACTTTTTTCCTTTCTCCGGAAGGTATTAGGAATTCTTTTTTGCCCATTTAGCAAGTTCCTCGATGTGCCGGCGATTTCGAATCAATCACACTTCTATCAAACCACAGCAGATAAACAAAACATTTTTGTGGCTGCATGTATCTTTCGTACATCAGCCACAGGAAGCCGCCATCGTTTAGGTACCGAAGTCATGACCACGCATGTCCACGACGTTTTATTGCTTTCAGTGTCCATTCTAGTCCCTTAACCCTATCAGGACCGTGGAGGGGAAATATCCCCCTCCTTATCAACTTCTCTTTATATCTCCTAAACTAAGCCAGACAAAAGTTTAATTTTTTGTGACTTTTAGTTTGTATGTACTCGCATGTTGAACTTTCAGTTAAAATTTGGGCAAAATTGACTTACTGTGAGATCAGTTTTAAAGGTCATTTTTAAAAGTACTTTTTCGAAAATTGATGGCTTTCATTTAGAGTAGCATTGATTATTGATGTAATGTTTCTGCATCATATTTACATGATATTTATGCATGTGCAATTCAAGATTGTCAACATACAGACTACAGATTCATCTTATCTCCCAAAATGAGTACATGTGCATTGTATATGTATAATTGTACATGCAATACACGTACATGCAAATGCAAAAATGTGAACATATGAAGCTTTTATGTGAATTTTTAGATATGAAACCCACAGAATAATGCAAAATATATATCACCTTTCGAAAGATTGTATTCGGAATGCATCATAATCTTGTCTTTATAGCGAATAAGTCATTAGAACAAGACATTTGTAAAGATAGAAAAATGCAATAATACATGAAAAGACATCATTTACATGTACGTTCAAAAATTCAAATTCCTATTGATAGTACTGAAATTAACGCAGTATGTATACTTACAACACCATATAGATATACTTGAGTAAAAGTTTGCATAAATACTTAAGCTCTAATGAACATTTTTTGAAGAGTCAAAAAAATACATAGATTCATAAAAATGAAAAAAATTGAAAATACAAATTTTAAATTTGAATTTTTGGTATGAAGGTCTTCGAATCATGCAAAATAGGCACTACCATTTGAAAAAGAAGACTCGAAACATTTAGTAACCCTGTTTTCAACAAGTTTTATCCATCCGAACATAGACTGTCAAATTTTTATGGTTTCACACTCTCCTCTTCACTCTAATACTAGCAATCAAAATTGCGAATTCCAAATTTTCCACAGTAACAGTCCGACAGTGGCGAATCATCTCTCCTCACGCAGTTTGGATAGGATGGAAGGAACCTCAAATTTCATTGCGGAGGGGTATGATGACACAATCATTCATCAGTCTTTCTGCATGATCGGTTTCTTTTCATCATCATGGAACTTGGTGTCGTTAATTTTCTTAGGACTTTCAGAAACGGAAAAAGTCTTTCTATCCCTTCTATTGCTGCCAGGAAGTTCATAATAATCGCATGGAGCCATGATGAGGACTTCAGTGGCTAATTTGCTGTGACGAATTCCATAGAAGAAGTATACCATCAATCCAATAAGTAGCCAGACTACTACTCGTACCCATGTCAGAACAGGTAGTTTGATTATCAGTGCAATGTTGAAGAAAATGGAGATAAGAGGAATGTATGGAACCAGCGGGACCTGAAATGAAAATTCTTCACTGAGTAAAAAGCGTACAAAGATATTAACCTGGAATGTTTTGTTAAGTGACTGCATTTCGCAATCACTTGAGTTCTCATTATTCGTAATTATCTATCTATTGGCTTGTTAGGCTTGCTCTTTGTCACAGAGTAGATCTGATTGTCAATTTTTCCTGTCAAATTTGTGTTACTTTTCAAGGATTAATTATGTACAAGCCAAACTGAAATACAAGAATTGAATTACTTACTTTTCAATAGGTGAATGAAGTGAATCTCCGGTAAAAAAAATATCACCCTCCGACATTTTTCATGTCATTGCAATCGCCCTCACAGATCTAGAATGAATTTCATGCCACAAGTTTAGATTTAAGCTCAAAATATGTAAATTCGAATAACTTAAAACCAATCTGAATATCACTATAAATGAATACGTGTATGTCACAATTGTTTGTTCTTCTCATATTATGTTAACAACGACCAATTTTGTTGTCCACTGGAACTAGTCTTCTGCAAAGATCAGCTGAAGCTGTTCAGACATCTAGATTATTTCATCGATATTTGAACTACATGTACTGTATGTCCTTAGATTTGAACAATCAATCATAAATTTTCAGTAGACCCTGAGTTTTAACTTGCAATCGCTGGTCAGCAAACTCGGATTGGCCAAACTTTGGCTGAAAATATGAAGGTCTACACAACAGGCTGCTCTTAATTATTCTCGATTTTGTTTTGCGGCTGATAATCATAAAAGACTGCGGAGTGCCAGTACGCCTGGTCATAAAATGTCATAAGTTAGTTTGTACAAGCTGTATGCGCTAACGGCCCGGCCCTTTGCAGAGGATGCAGCTTATAATTTATTGCCTAGATTGTACAAATCTGAGGACATTTTTCTATGTACATGCATATCAAATTATTTGCTATTATACTTTATACAATAAGTATATTTTTATATACTTGCAATCCTGAAGCGAGAGTATATTTGATCTTCCGAAAAATTGTCATCAATAAAACGGAAATTGAAAAGCACTCGGAGTACACCTTTAAGTCTATCAGCACTCACCTGAAATGTCTCCGCATCCGCGCTTTCATACGGCCGATGTAAGGCAATGATAACCACACATACTATCAAAGCCAATACTAACAACACCAGTATCACGATTGCCCAGCCACTAGCGTCTGCTATGTGCTTGGAAGCATCCACACCAAAGATAATGATTACTCCACTCAGAATTATGAAGCATAGTAAAGCTAAACAAGGTACAAACCCTCGAGCTTTACAATCAATGAACTTCAGTTTTCGAAATTGGTGGTACAGAAGACCAACTTCATCTGTGTCTTTTTGTAAGTATAGCTCAGATCGCATAAAACGGAGGACAAGAAGATCACATCCAACAATCACGTAGGTGATCAAAGTTCCGACACTGAGAAATGAAACCAGAGAGTCATAATTGAAAAGTGCCGCGGCTACTGCGATTATCATACCAAATAACAACAGAGGAAGGAGTGGGACTTTTGACTTGGGATGAATCCATGCCATAGGAGCAAATAAGAGGCCATCTGAAGCCATAGAATAAGCGATTCGAGGGATTGCAAATGTGCAACACATGGTGCTGAACAACGCTGCTAAAACTGCACCAACACCGACAATATATTTCATCCAATCCACTGGTGGGTTGAAGAAGACATTAATGAGCCCCAACTGCGGATCAATACTCCACCAACTTGCATATCCGATAAAAGAAATCGAATGAATGACGCAGACAATGATAACAAAGAGAACAGAAATTGAAATGGCCATTGGTATGGTCTTCCTCGGATTCTTGACTTCTTCCCCAGCGACTGAAATGGCATCAAAGCCGATGAATGCATTGAAAGCTATTCCTGCCCCGGACAGAAGCCCACCAACTCCAAATGGTAAAAATGCATGATGAGTCTCTGAAATATAATTTTCCGGGTTGAAGTGGCAAAACATGAAGATCGTACTAATGGCGATGGCAGAAAGAGTTACAAATTGGAGAAATATATTTATCCATGTAAAGCTAGTATTCCCAGTTGATAGAACAATCAACGCAATCATAACAAAAGCGCATGCTGGAAAATTTGGGTAACTGTTTAAAAATGAAGATCCTTTCATTTCTCCTACATTATGCAAAATATACGTGCTGATTGTTCTATTTGCTATCAAATCGAGGTTGTAGGAAGCAGATACTGCAGCACAGCAAGCACTAACTGCATATTCTAACATCATCAACCACCCAGTCAGAAAGGCCAAGAATTCTCCAGAAATCACATAAGTGTACATGTACGCGGATCCAGCCCTCGGAATGTTTGCAGAAAGTTCTGAGTAACAGAGTCCATTGAGAAATGCCACGAAACCGGCCAAGAGGAAGGATAAAAAGGTTGCGGGTCCTGCGTATTCGTTTGAGACTATAGCAACAACGCCGTAAATCGAATTTCCAAGCATTGCTCCAGCACCGTAGAAGAGTAAGTCGATTTGAGTAAGATTTCTGTTGAGCGGTGTGTCCATTACTGAGTCATGATCTAAAGGCTTCGATCGTGACAAGGCGCTGGATAAGTAACTGAAGAAAGGCCTACGAGGGATTGTCTTTGCGGAGTCCACCATCACTGCTGTCGATAGAATGATGAATGCAGAATGTTGTAATCAGATAAATATGCGGTCATACTTCATTAGGTTTGCTTCTGATTGTACATTACTGAAAGAGTGCGTGCGTTCTATCATCACACGCTTGAAACCTACTTGACCATAAAACGTAGATGAAATTGCACATAATACCAAAAAGGAGCATCAATTGGTCTGAAAACACGCCCATTCCGTCTGAGTTTACTCTTCTGATGAGCAAAAACAATAAGCAAGACATTTTGTTTGCAAGATTTTGTCGGCTGTATTAATGAATCTGGCCGGATTTACCCTTACCAGTCTAACAACGGTGTAAGCGTCATTTCTTTGCAATTGGTGTAAACTTGACACTGGTGTAAACGCCAATTCGTCAATCAGAAAGTGTTTGAGAATAGAAAATCATTTGCTTCGTCATGTGTGGACGCATAGCAAACGGCATAAAGTTAGATTGAAAATTGGATTACAGACGGCATTCAATTTTATATACCAAATTGGACCTTATAGCACGCAAGACTTCCGTTTTCAAACGTAATATCTTGCAATCAAAATTACTATACCTTAACCCGCGGATTTTTTTGAATGATTTCCTTCAATTTCTGGTTAAACGACCAATGCTATGATTTTGTGAATATCGAAACTGGCCTTTAAGCATCACACTTTAAAAGTATTTGCTGAATAATTTGTATAAACACGCTGATTATTCTCAGCCAATCTTTTATGTACACATCTGAATGAAATTATTGCTGGAGTCGAACTGAAGTCATTGAAGTCTAGTGATACGATACGTATGAAATTCAAATTTCGAAAACTCACGGAAAAGTGTTTTCGAATTGCCCCTCCCTTTCAGTTTTCGCCACTACACCGTTAGCGCGGTATTGGGCATAGATTTTAAATGTTGATGGCACTGATCGTGGACCTCGGTCAAATGACCGCGAAATTCCTGTGATATAGTAGAAAAAAGAGTTCCATTTGTAATATTTCTGCTGTAAATAAGGTCTACCAAATGTTGGAAAATGGAAATTCAATTAATTATTGTTCAACGACGAAAGAGAAGTAAGGATTAAGTGCGCATAAGTCACTTGCTGTAAAGGAAAAGGCCCCCTACAGGATTATCACTGGTCGGCTCAGCTGCAAGAGAGGATCCATGAGGCAGTGATGTAAATTTGCCAGCAATTATTCAAAAAATTGGTAATTTTTAGAGTTAATGATTTTCCAACATTTAAATCACCTAGTGATTTACAAGCTCATAGAATTAGTACATTAACGGATCATTCACTGACATCACAATTTAGGCAAAAACTTTGTTCATGGCTACAAGAGCAGCAGAGCCCAAAAGCGGAAAATTCCAGGTCATTGACAGGGTCACCGAATGGTGCCTTTGACCCACTAACCCATTTTCATCGCTGGTATGTATACTATCATGCTCTAGCCTTATGCTTTCGCAATGATTTCAGCGAGGAATTTCATTAGACTTTCCGAATGCAAGAATGATTTTAAGAGTGCTAAATATACTCGCACCTCCATCACTGAAATTCATCTCGGAAATATAATTTCGAAAGAGATCCCGCAGCCTCTTCTTGCATGGGATTGACGATCAAGGCTTTGAAGACTGCAGCAATCATCATGCTTGATTGGTAGAATAGAGAGAGAGAGAGAGAGATGTGTATATTTGAAAATGAATGAAAATCATAAATGACAAATTAAACATATCAAAAATTATATAAATCACCAAAAATTAACATTACGTTCGTGCATGAAGTAAACTGACATAAACATCATAAAATAATTGAGGCGTCGAGATGTTCGGCACAATGGAACAATCCGTCTACCAGAACGTTCACTAACACTTGGGAAGATTGAATGTAACGGATGTAATGGGAAAGAGCACTTTCTGAAAAGTTTGGACGCTGAGTTCAGTCTTCTAACACTTAGAGGCTCCAAACAGCCACAAGCACATTCAAAACCACAGATGATTCTGTGTGCTCGGCGTTGAAGTTTTTCAATTTCATCAGACAAAAAAGTGGGCATAGCAATAAATAGAGGTGTACAGTACTCCAAAATGGATCGTAGTAAACCATTATATATGCAGAACAATTCATCTTTGGACAGAAAATTTTTTAAAACTCGAAGACAATGTATTCTTTGAACAAAGATCTTACGGACATAATCAAAATGGAGATTCCATCGCAGATCACAGCTCCAAATAACCCCAAGTATCTTATGTGAATCAACAAATTGAAAATCTATAAGAGAAAATGGAATACAATGGAATCTTCGTCTTTCTACCATTCACCAGAATAGCCAAGAGCCCTGAGGGTCTTTTCGAGCCACAAGTCGAATTTCTCTGTACGACCCGTCTCGCGAAGTTCTCGCGGAGATGTTTTTAGGATCTTACCCAGTGAAAAACGTCCATGGTATAGCAGTGGGGCCCACGTGGGCCCCATCATTGTTCATGGGTATTGTGTGGGCCATCGTCATGCCACCATCAGACCACATGAGCGTTTGATGGGATCTGACATAAAGTTCCCACATTATTTTGCCTATCATTTTACCATCTTATCCCACATAAATTCAGGAACTCGATGTCTAGTAAACGTGCAAACGCCGAACATCAGATAGATCTCAAAACTCAAAATTCATAGGTTTAATTTATATGACCGAAAAACTCACTCAAGTCACTCAATCTCTCATCAATTATTCTCCTCTTCCTATTCTCGTTATCTTCATAAATCTCTATCCCATTATCCTCTTCTCTCCTCCTTCTCTCTCACTCACTCTCTCTCTCTCAATCTATCTATCTATCTATCTATCTATCTCACTCACTCACTCACCACTCTCTTCTCTCTCTCTCTCTCTTCAAGACATCCTCAACTTCTCATTCTATCCCAATTTCTTTCATCTCTCTCAAACGGCTCATCAAGTGCCTGCTGATCTGTTTCAGTGGACAGTAGTGCAGTGTCATCTAATCCAGTGCTGAAGAAATTTACTGCGTAAATTGAATCCATTACAAATGAATGGTGCTCAGCGGTTCATTTTGCGATGCAAGGACACCACTCTTTTCTGTTAGGGGAAGCGTTGGAGATGGTTTCCTCGACGCCTATTCCCTCGAACCTCCCGGAACGATCAATGCAGATGGTGGTGAAGTGGTGTCGGTCTCAATTGGGTAAGAAGCTGTCCGATTCGGTTCTTGACGAAGCCTTATCTATGATAACCTCCAACCAGAAGCTGCTGGCTGATGACCCAGCTGAGTCAGACGAGTATGTGGATCATCTGTAGCCGATTGTGGTGGAAAATCGACGCAGCTTTTCTTCTACTCAAAGACATTTGCTGGAGCTCTACGACAAAGGAGTTTAAACGATTTCTCAACCAAGCAGTCCAGCTCATCATGAAGTATCTTCTCCTATCAGCAATCGAGGTAATGGCGATTCTTCTCGTGCATGGCCTTCGGTGGATTTGGACTTCTCTGACTCAGAGAATCCTGACGTTCAACTTTCTCAATCCCTGACCAGCTCTTCCTCTGCTGCGGTGGAATCTGCGGGCTCAAACGGCTCATCATGTGTCTGCTCCTCTGTTTCAGTGGGCTGTAGTGCAGTGTCATCTAATCCAGTGCTGAAGAAATTTCATCAAACGAAGCTGGTTTTATGTGAAGTGCTCATCCACATCTTGTGAAAGTGTTGCCTCCTGTAAAGAAAATCCAATAGATGCATCTAAATCTTTAATTTGTTTTTTGGAGATTCGAACTTGAGGGGAATTAAGGTTATCGATTGCTCTGCTTATTCGACCAATAGGGGTCGTTTCAGTTTCTTTAAGCAATCTTTACAATCCATCAGGACCGCTTATTCGAATGTCACACATTTCACTATCTGTCTATCTATGTTAGATGGAAAGAATAAACCATTGAATAGTTTTACTGTCTTCCGGGCGGTAGTTTACAAAGCTAAAAGAATTTTTTTAAACGCTCAGCTGTCAGTGTTGGTCAATAGCATTCCAATCAATGCCGATGAAGTTTCTAGAAAAAACATTCAGGAGTTTCATGAACTGATTTCTAGTAGAATGCCTACTGGTTGTGTTTTAGTTATTTTATTGCCCCGATCGCTCACAGTGGTCATATTTATGTCCGTGATTCTCTTCATGTGATTTCCTTGATTCATGACATTAAAATTGAAGACTCTGCACTTTTTGTGACTCTTGACATTGCTTCTTTATACACCAATATACCTACCGATGATGGCATTGAAGCTTGTAGTAAGGCTTTTTTGGCTTTTCCGAACCCGAAAAGGCCGGACCAAACTTTGTTAACTATGCTTCGCATCATTTTAACATGCAACACACTTTCTTTTCGCAACGAATTGTTTGTACAAGTACAAAGTACAGCGATGGGCTGCGCGTTCGGTCCATCATACGCAAATATTTTTCTGACTTATTGGGAGGATAAAGTTTTTGAATTTAATGTTCCTCCTTCAAACTGGATAAGGTATATTAACGATGTACTTTTTGTCTGGAAAAATGATGTAAATACTTCGCATAATTTTTGTGAAAATGTAAATAATATTTTTCCCAGTATTAAAGTTGAAATGTGTTTCAACAAAGACAGTATCAGAATTTTAGATCTTGATCTGTACAAATGTAATAACTGCATATTGTATAGAATCGGTTTTAAAGCTTTGGGTACTCATGCGATTTGGTCACCTTTGTCGTATCATCTCAAGTATGCATTCCGCTCAAGTGTATCGCTGGTCCACTCATACTGTGCATTTTGTGCAGACCTGTTGGAAGAAACAAGGCTACACCAGAAGTGCAATCACAGACGCAGTTCGCCGTGTTTTTGCTCTGAAAGGACAATCTCCTGAGAATACAGGATATTTTTTCATGTTCGTGTTATGTATGCTCCTTTGGTACTTTTGCTACTTCAGTTGTAAATAATTTTAATAATAACCCTGTTGCCATTGTACATAGACTTACCTGCTCATCTGTAAATGTAATTTATTCTATTTCATGTACAAATTGTAAAGCTGGCTATGTTGGTCAAACGTCAAGAACTCTGAAGAGACGTATTTCGGAGAACATAAAGTCATTGTATAGTTCATCTGTGTCAAATCATTTTAATACTTCTGGTACATTGTCCGATTTTACTTTTACTGCCTTGGAGCACTGTCTTGACGAGTCTCGGCGTTTGATGAAAGAGAGCAATCGGATTAAGAGGCTTTAAACGTTGCATCCACAAGGCTTGAACATTGAACGTAACAAGTCCACCAACTTGCATCTTGTCGTGCCATGCAGCGATTGTAGTCAGCGTGTTATTCAACTTTGTAAACGTGAACTCCAGAATGACGTAAGAACTTTGTCTTCTTTTACTATGCATAGAATTTTAAGCAGTCTATATTGTCTGTCAATCGGTAACATCTATTCTGTCTCGTGTTTGATGATGTACGTGATCGCATTTTTCACTTCTTGTTCTGATTTCTGTCGAGTAAGACGTGTCAATTTGGAATTGATAAAAATCCAAGATCGAAACCGGTCTTCCAATCAATCATCTCGTTTTCGCACTTCTCAAATTATCGGTAGTCATTAGGTCGGCGTGGGGATCTCTGACAGATATCCATTTATCTATCCATCTATCTAGCTATCTCTCTCACTCACTCACCACTCTCTTCTCTCTCTCACTCTCTCCAATACATCCTCAACTTCTCTTGCTATTCCAATTTCTTTCATCTCTCTCCACCACGATCCTCCTCTCGATCCCCGTTCTCTCTTTTCTTTCAATCCGTCTCATTATTATTTTCCACTTAATCTTCTTCATCTCTCTCTCTCTCGCTTAAGTTGTCATACTGGCAGAAATCAATCGCATTCTGATGTAGGCGAAAAGAGTCTGAAATGTGGATGGGAGTTCATAAAATTCTGAAGATATTTATGACACAGATAAGCGCAATCGATGAAAGGCTATTTTTGCTTTTCAACAGATATAGCCTATTGAGATTCTCCACCCATTCAATAAGTTCTCACAGCCCTAGTGAAAATTCCCGTTCATCGCATTTGCAGCAAACTTAAAAGATAAACACTACAAGCCGTGACATACAGATATACTTATAAGCGCCAAACCCGTCAGTTGACGATTGCTCATCTTTGCCACTATCTATATATTTTTTCTGCTCAAGAATACCGTGCAAGATCTATTTTCACAAGAACGACAATATCACAGACCTATAGGCTATTACATAAAACCAAATAAAAATGATACAATTCATCTAATAGGTCTGTTTAGCTATATTGATTGCTGAATGTGAATATTTTTGTTCCATCTCATCAGTCAGATTCAAATATCTTATTTTCGTATTACTGTTTGCACGTCATTCTGTAGAGTTGGATTTTGGTCAACTCGTTACAGCAGACCGTAAACAACTTAACTATAGGCGAGCAGTTAACGGTCTATGCGACTGACACTGACAAGTCATATCAACGCCGACCTCATTAGGGAACATCCATAGATATCATGGCTTCATATATATGGCACATTCTGTCAACTCAGCATCGCGGAGTTGTTTGTGTAGAAAGTGGCGAGAAACAGCCAGAAACATAAGCCACTTTTTTTATAATAACAACAACAAACTTGTATGGAGTATACATGCTTGACCAAATGTGCCGTTAGTTATCAGCGAAGGCTGGTTGTCGACGCAGGGCATTGGTGGAGTTCTATAATATGCTTGACCTGGTAGCCGTGAACGCATGGGTGCTTTATCGAAAACTAGCACATTCTAGTATTGGCAGACGAGCTTTCATTCAACATTTTTCAAAGGAGCACAGAAAAGATATCGATGAATTCGCGATGGTGCCATCAGATCATGGAGTACCTCTCGACAAGAGAGTGACCAGTATTGTCTTGTCAGTAGTAATAAAACGGCGAACATCCGACCGGCGTGCCCCCCCTCTGGAACGACAGAGGTTGCGGTCGGCCGCCGTGGTGCTTCGAGTCTGACTCCCCCCCTCTGGAACGACAGATGTCTGTCGTGGTCTGCCGACCAGGTAGGTCTGAAAGGTTCGCTGACGTCCCCCCCTCGATAAAACGACAGAGTGTCGTGGTGGACTTGGGCGACCGCCAGGTTTTGACTTGAGGCTAAAGTGTGTGATGATTTTCGTGAAATCTGATGAATGTTGGGTTGAATATGGGATGTTTCGAGTGGAAGCAGTGCTCGGATGGGAAAACGGAGGTCAGATTCGGATTCAGCGTGAAATTCTGCATCTGTATGCTGAATTTGAAAGCAATCGGAGAGAAAAATTTTCGCTGACGTCCCCCCCCTCGGCACCGACCTTCCAACTTTGCTTCTAGTGGACGGATTTTGTCGTGCAATAGCTCGTTTGAAAGCTAAGAGTGAGACAAATTCACTGAAAGAAACGGCTTGTTCATATCTGTCTTCGTTTAGATGTGAGACGCCATTTAAGATTTTGGGAGATTGGCGAAAAACGACAGAGTTAGAATTTTGGACGTTTTGGGCTGTAGCTTCAAAATGAAGCATCGGATGGGAAAACGGAGGCCAGATTTGGAAT
The DNA here is from genome assembly GCA_907163375.1 of Prostheceraeus crozeri. Taxonomy (NCBI): domain Eukaryota; kingdom Metazoa; phylum Platyhelminthes; order Polycladida; family Euryleptidae; genus Prostheceraeus; species Prostheceraeus crozeri. The sequence goes on along the minus strand of CAJQUW010001407.1, from coordinate 77,884 downwards.
CAGCTTGATGTTATTGTCCAATGAGGATCATCATCCAATGAGAATCAAGCATTTCTATATAAATAGCGAGCCTTCCACAGTGAGAATCATTCCATCGTTGAATCACACGAGTGACGGACGCACATTTTCTCTCTCTCTCTCTCTCTCTACTTCCCTGTTCTATTATCCAACTAAAATGGTAAGTCGCTACTTCCCTCCCTCTCCTCCCTTGAACGTAAGCTTAATACATACTTTTTCATTTTCAGGCATCTACTCCATCTGCTGCACTAGTAGGACAAAATGGCGGTCAAACGTTACAAGGTTCGCTACGATCAGATCATCTACAACTGAGGCCAGTGGAAGAAACAACCAAGGTACATAATCCTACACCGCTACAGCGTAAATTTAAACAAGTCTTGCGTTATGACGATCATAGCGTAGTACTCCAAACGGGAATGCTCCCTTCCACGGATGTCAAGATAATGCGCAATCAGTATGGGGACTACATACTGATCCCCGTGAGTCCGTACATTCGCCGCCAACTTGATATTATTGAGGAGTACGTGACATTAAATATGGACATTCCTACTCCTCTTGCTCAAGAGTGGAAGGCGAGAGATGACAAGGATACTCCCTATAGAAAGATTTGGGATGGTAATCACATTTGCCTACCGGTATCACATTGGTGTACTTACTATAAGAAGGAGGGAGATCAATCAATACCCATCAGATGCGATGAGCTCGGAGAAGGTACTTGGGATATCCTTTTCAAAGTGAATGGGCTATATTATGGTCGACACAAGGATAATAAAATAGCCTCTCTCTCCATGCATATGGAATCCATCCTATATATTCCAAAACCACCCAACGTGGATGACATAATTGATCAAATCCTTAACAGCAGTGGTACGAAGCGCAAGTCGGAGAAGAATGCTGCATCAAAACGCAAATCAAAGAAGGAGAATTACTAGTCCTTTCCTAACTCTACCTATGACAATTCGCTTATGTGCTTTGAGTGTCGTAGGCGTGGTCTTATTAGATACATTTTACTTCTTCGTTGCCATCATATCATTTGTGTATTTTGTCGTGAAAAGCATCGATGTAATTCTTCATTTTGTAATATGTTATAGAACGTTTCCTTAGATGTGTAAATTTCCGTTTTAGGCTTCTATCATCATTTTTATGGATTGTGAGGGTGAACCTGTACAGGAGCTCAGTGCTATTGCTATGAACAATTGGACATATCAGATTGTTAGTGTCTATCATCAACATGCCAACTGTGATCCCAATGTTGATCAATGGGCGAGAAAACACATTCATGGACTTAATCTGAAATATTTACAAGACCATGGCTTTTCTTGTGACAGTGCTCTTCTTATTGACTTTCAACGATGGTTAGCTGCTTTCAATGTTATACGCATCTTTTGTAATGATCCTGGTAACGAAAGGAAAGTATTTCCCAATTTAATCATTGATGATATTTTGCTCCCGCCTTGGGATAGTAGAGTGAATCAACACTATCATGAAGTCACGAAACGTTTTAAGGATTTGTGTGTTCTATTTTGTCTGTTCGTTGTAGTAGCTACGTTCATAACCAATGCTTCTTTCCTCCTTACCTCAACACTGCCAAAGTCCTGTATGGTTATCATTGCTCGCTGTATGATAGTTACCAGCTGTATCTATTTTATCTCTTTCAAACCATTGATTTATAATGCATGCTTGTTGCAGTTATTCAATAAATGTTACTATGAGAAGAGTTGTTGTTTTCATGCAATGGATGGGTTAGTTAAAGGGCGATCATGTCTTTCTCAAATGACTGCGGAACATTACATTTTCATAGGCAAAGTTTAAAAGGAGCTGTTCAAGATTATGTGATAAATTTTCATAAAGATGAGACCGACATCGAAGCAGTGGTCGATGATGCTAGCACTCTATTTCTAGAGTTAATGAATACATTCTCTGATAGCATTGTCATGGCGCGATTAGTTGCGAAAATTAAGTTTAGTCATTTTGGAAAGGAAGAGGTGGAAACTCGCTCTTTCCATTTTGCTTCTTATTCAATAGAAGTGGTAGATCACCCCAAAGAAGTTTTTAAAAGACATATGATAAAAAATGGCTGAACATCTTAACGCATTTAACCATCATGGCAGCAGTCTAGTGATTGAAGCGATTTCAGATATTCACATTCAACTTTCGATAAAGAAAAATTGAAAATGCAGTGGTACTTGATTGTAGCACAACTGGTTTTCGAGCTATGCCTGCTCACTCTCGAAGTATATTCCTTCTGTACATGTGTCTATTATTTAGAAAAGGCTAGCAAATTCATATCTTCAAAAAGACTTGCTATAGACATCAGTAACGGCGAAACTATGTGTTGTGATGTATGTAAGCGAAAGGATGGAAATGAAAAGCGCATCTTCAAGAGATGTAAGCATGCTTTTTGTCAACGCTGTTTCATACGTAATTGCATTCAACTTTGCAAATGTAGCCACTGTGATATTGCTCATTTCGAGTGTCACTTATGTCGCAATAGTTAGTACCTATGCAAATGTGGTAAAGATAGGTTTTAGCAAAGACTAACACGGAAAATGGCGAAACGTAAAATGACGAAACGTAAAAGTCAAAAGTCTTCAAAGTTTTCTTCAGCCATTCAAGCTCTCCGACGAATGAAAGCAAATCAGCGATACAATGCTATACGACATGCTAACGATAAATTCATTCGTGAAATTATTTCTCATGTGAGAAAGTTGAGGACGAAGAAATTAGCACCAAAACAACGAAAGCTACTTAAGCGATATGCTACGAAATTGCGTTTCATCTCCAATCCTAAAGTCACCCTTCAAAGAAAGAGGAAAACTCTAACACAAAAGGGCGGTTTCCTTCCAGCGTTACTACCGATGCTAGCTCCTGTCGTGGGCAACCTATTGGGTAATATCTTTGGCTCTAAGCGTTAATTATGCAAATGTTGAATCTCAAAGTATTATAATGGATTTCAGACTTCAATGTGATAAAGTTCTGACTGTATCAGGTCCATCTCATGCAGGTAAAACTGTTTTCACGCTGAATTTATTGGATAAAAGAAGGGAGCTGTTTAAGGAACCTATCAATCGAGTGATTTGGTGTTATGGTATTTATCAACCGTCGCTGTTTCAGGAATTGCAAAGTCGCAACTTTATTCGACATGAAGGAATTATTGCAGTGGATAAACTTCAGTCTAATGATGTTGTTGTATTGGATGATCTATTAAAAGAAAGTAAGAATTCAAAAGATGTTACAGATATGTTCACTCGCGCAGCACATCATAAAAGGTGCTTTATCATCTATATCACACAAAATTTGTTTCCTGATGGAAAAGAAGCTCGTACACGAAACCTGAATACACACTATTATGCTATTTTCAAGAATCCGCGAGATAAAAGTCAATTTGAAATTTTAGCGCGACAAGTTGCACCCAGAGGATCAAAAGCCTTAATTGAAATTTTTCAAGCAGCTACTGAAAAACCACACGGTTACTTATTCATTGACTTTACGCAAGAGTGTCCGGAAGAATTTAGATTTCGAAGTGATATTTTGAAAACTCCCATGATTATCTACAAACTTTGAGTTCTTATTCTCGCATGATTGTTATTCCTCAGGATGAATATGTACAATTGACTGCCATGCAGCAAGTAAAGCAACCTCTTGCAAATCAAATGTATAGGAAAGAAATAGATTATCAGCAAAATGTTCACATCAAAGATCCACATCGTGCTGTATTATTACAATCGGAAACTGTTGAGCAATTGAAAAACTTGAAGAATAAGATGCGTGACTCTGTATCGACTGCTACACCTTTAGCATCTCGCGCACATGCCATATCTCTTTTCAACAGTATTGAACCCCATCTCAATGTAAATGATAGAGGAGAAATCATTACAGATGAAAATAAAGTGATTGATGCTTCACGTTATGAAGACTTGATTCAGTATGCGACACGTAGAAAGCGCCGTCAGGGCTATGTTCCACCTGGTTGGTCATACTTTCTTAAACTATTGAAAAAGCATAATGTGCCAAAATTTGCTTTGAATAATGAGACATTGAAAGAACTTGATTCAACAGTGGCTACTGCTCCAATGCTTCAGATGATGAAAATGCCAACAAATTGGTTTAAGACGTCACCTGCTACATCCCCTCCCACACTCACTAAGCAAACAAGAGGAAGAACTCGACGTAGATCTACATCACCACTAAAACTAGTAAAAGGAAAACGTAAAACAGCTCCTCCCAATAAATACATGTTCTCAGACTATTAATATGAAGCAGATGTGTTGCTTGCCATGTAATGAGCCGCCAGAGGTGAATGTCGTTGTCACTTGCACTTGCTGCGCCAGCTCTCACAATGAAACCCCTAAGCAATGTGAACACGATCGCAAAACCACTAAAGCTAAATGCTGCAGTTGTTGTAAATGTAGAAAGGCAAGCAAGCAAAAAGATGCGAAGGAGGAAAAAGAGTCAGTCGTCATCGACTGAACGTTTGAAGTCAATCTATTATGATGTAAAACATCCGGCAGGATTTGCATCGATCAAGAAATTATCAAAAGCGAGTGGTCTTCCACAATCACAAGTGAAACGATGGTTAAAGGGTCAGGCTACCTATACACTCCACAAACAAGCGAAAAAGAAGTACCGCACCCGCCATTATATTGTTCATGACATTGATGAACAGTGGCAAGCAGATTTGTGTGATGTCGCCTCCATTTCAAAACATAACTCGGGCAATAATTTTATTTTAACCGTCATTGATATTTTCTCGCGTTATGCGTGGGCTCAACCTTTAAAAACTAAAGAAGGGAAAGGAGTAGCAAAAGCATTCCAAACAATTTTTCGAGAAGGTCGCATTCCAAAAAGAATTCAGAGCGATCAAGGAAAAGAGTTTGAAAATCAGCATGTGAGAAGATTATTTGAGAGGCATGACATTGAGTTGTTTAGTGTAAAGAGTGCTTATAAAGCTGCACTCGTTGAACGTTTTAATCGCACATTAAAAAATCGCTTGTGGCGACATTTTACTGCCAACTTGACACAAAATTGGACAAAAGTTCTACAAGATACACTCCATGCCTACAATCACTCTATCCATCGTTCTATTGGATTCAGACCAGTAGATGTAAATGCTGACAATGTAGATAAAGTGCGTGAATCATTCCAACGTAAACGCACTCATGTGAAAAGTGATGTGAAAATTGGTGATAAAGTTCGTATCTCAAAAGTGAAAAGTGTTTTTGCTAAAGGGTACCTTCCGAATTGGACAGAGGAGGTATTTACAGTATCAAGGATTAATCAAAAAGACTCTCCCACCACCTACAAGTTGAAAGATTACGATAATGAAGAAATTGAGGGTAGCTTTTACCGCGATGAGATTGAGGTAGTCACTGAAAGTGAAACATATTTGGTAGAGAAAATCATTCGATGTAAAAAACGGCAAGGTGAAGAATGGTGTCTTGTTAAATGGACTGGTTATCCTTCAAGTATGAACTCTTGGATGCGTCGTGCCGACATCTTTCATCTAAGTGATCGACAGTGATTCATGCAAAGTTGTAACTAACAATGTTTAGGGTTTGAGCTATGAATCCAACTGCCTCATTTTATTCACGACCCTCCTATGTAAGTGGTGGAGGACAAATTTACATCGGCGCTCGCCGCCAACGTGGAGGTAGCATACTTGGTGCACTGAAATCTGTTGTAGCACCTCTCATATCCAATGTCGGTAGATCTTTAAAACGAAATGTTTTAAGTAATGCCGTTGGCTTTGCTGGTGATGTTGCTAGTGATCTTTCCAGAGGTAGAAGTTTTAAGAGCAGTTTGTTGAATCGTGGGAAGGAACGCGGTTTAAAAACATTGAAGCAGACCTTTGCTGGTGTTACTCAAGGAAAGAAATCACCTAAACGAATGAATAAAGGAAGAAGGAAACATCGCGGAGCTGGTAGGATGCGATCTTCAGTCAAAAGGCATTCACGCAAACGTCGCAGAGGCTCTAATCATTCATCAGGCGCTAAACGACGACGCTGCTATAACTTCTAATCATGGAGTGTAAAACTTCCGGATTTTGTTTGTTTGATCAACAAGCCATACAGACAGATATTCTTAGTTCAAGTATTGTAGATTATCATCCTCGAACAGCTGAGAATGCTGGCCCATTGAATTTGTTATTCCTGGTGGTAGTGATGACTACATAGATTTGAGTTATGCGATGGTTGATTTGAGGTTTAGAATTCAGCAAGCAGATGGAACTGCTATTGACGATGTACATAAAGTTGGACTGAACAATTTACCATTGACTACATTACTTCGCGATGTTTCTCTAACGATTGGAGAGCAGCAGGTGGAAGGTGGTCAAAGCGATTATCCCTATAAATCATATTTCAATCATGTATCACAGTTTCATCCAGCAGCACAAAAAAGTCATATGGAAGCCATGGGATGGTACAGAGATGAAGCAGGAAAATTTGATGTTGAAACAAACAGTGGCTTTGTAAAGCGATCTGCTATGATTAAAGATAGTAAAGTATGTCAGCTATATGGTCCGCTGAATTTAGACTTCTTTAGACAGTCAAAGTTTTTACTCTGTAATACCAGCATGCGACTCAAGCTGACATTGAATAAGCCTGAATTTGCGCTGAATGCATTTGGTAAAGTTGACAATTTTAGAATTCATGTGGAAGATATTGCACTTTACATTCGTCGAGTAGTACCGAATCCAAGTGTCATTAGAGGACATGCTGAAGGTCTTAACCGCCAAAATGCCATTTACCCCGTTCAGCATACAAAGCTTCTCACCTTTACAATTCCGAAAGATCAAAAGAGTTTCATGAAAGATGGCTTCTTTCCATCGGAAGCACCGAAGCTCCTCATGGTGGCAATGGTTGAAAATGATGCATTTAATGGTAATATAAAGAAGAATCCTTTCAATTTTAAACACAATCAGTTAAGTGAAATTGCTTTACGTGTAAATGGTGTGAGTCATCCTGGTCCACCCTACAAACCAGATTTTGATGCGGATCAATTTATGCGCAGTTATGTTGATTTTATGGATGCATTTGATTTGACTGCTGACAGCGATATTAGTGTACCCTATCTTCAAGCGAACGTGCCTCATAATATTCGTTTGGATTTGACGTTCAAAAGAACACTACCTGAGACGATCAATGTATTAATTTATGCAGTCTTCGATTCAAACATTGAAATTACAAAGTATCGTGACGTTATTCTTCAGTATAATCGTTAATGAGTTGGTTGACTGCTGACGATATTAAGACTAAAGTGCAGCGTAATGCAGACGAAGCGACGTTGAAAGCTTTCGATAATGTCAATTCACTCGATACCTTACCACCTGCAGTAAATCAATATCCCATCTTTATTGTGCTAAACACTCATTCGCAGAATTTAGGCGGTGAGCATTGGAAAGCGATCTTTATTGGAGAAGACCGACGTGGTGAACTATTTGACTCTCTTGCTCAACCTCCAAATATACCAACACAGCAGTGGTTGAGAAAACATACGCGTCAATATCAGCGAAATGAACGCATACTGCAACATCCACTTTCATCAAAGTGTGGTGTTTTTGTACTGTACTTCGTCTTAAAACGTTTACATGTATCTCGATTTGTATCTGTTATTCAAAACTTTTCATGTAATCCATCCTCTAATGAAAAAATGATTTGTAAGTTCTATCATGATTTGAAATAAAAACATCATGTTGGAAAAATTGTTTTTTATTTTACAATCCGCTGGGTACGTACATACTCGATGAGATAGTCTAGGATCACATTTGCTTGTACATGAGATTTTAGTCCAGTAATGATCACTTTACTATTATGAAAGATAGCCACATGCACAGGTAAACAACAACTAATGAGAGCTGCAGGAAAAAGTTCGGGTTCATAACACAAATTGTAACTGCTGGTACGAATCTTCAAAAATGATACACTTTCACTCAATTGAGTAGAGATCACCATATTGTCCACAGTCAGATTCGACATCATACACCTCTCCCTCTTCCATATCCGACGCAGTAGTCTTTGTAGCTCTAAGCGCATTGACTGCGCCGATGAATGAGAAAGGGCGCCGAGAATCTGTACAGTCCCATTTGGGAAGAGTTGAAGATTCCGCGAATTGTTCATCTTCACCACTAACATTTGAGGTCGGCCCGGGTAATACTTGCTGTTTGGAAGGTGTTGGTGTAATGTTGTGAGATCGATTTTGGTGTAGAGTCTGAAGCGACGGAGAATGTTGACGATGGTGTAGCGATGGCGCTTCATAATGAAAAAATGAGTAAATTGAGCGATGTACCTTCCTTTTATACTTTTCCCAACTACCTTGATGAAATGTGAAGTTAGTATGGAGTTGGGAATGATAGAGTTGAATTCGCCGTTTGTTGACGCGCAACCAGATGCGATTTCCAATACGTGAATGTCTTTTCATATAGAAGTATTTCAAATCCTTCATGATATGATGTAGAGACTGAAAATGACGATAAGATAAAGCAAACTCTCTTCTCACATTTCCAGTTGAATCTTTGAAATAGACGTTTCGATCATGATCCGTTTCAATACGTTGTAGAGAATCTAATTTCCAACTCATGGTGCGTGGTAGTCATGTCTGATTAAGATTTGCATAGTAGGGCGATGAACTCACGACGAATAAATGTCATGATGGAGCGATGTATGTATCTTCTATACTTCTCCCAATTGTATTTGCGAAATGAGAAACAGTTTGCGGAATGAGAATGGCAGATTTGAATTTCATTGTTGCGACGTTGAAGCCAAACTTGATCACCCAAGGAGATGAATCTTAATGTTTCAAAATATTCCAAATCCCTCATGATATCATTGAGGTTGACAAATTGTCGCCATGTTAATGTAATACCTCTTGATGTATGACCATGAGAATTTTTGAAATGTACGTTTCCATCACGATCAACTCTGATATATTGTAGAGAGTCCGAAATCCAAGTCTTCATGATGTTATGCAAAGTCGGAGATCAGCAATATAAAAATGTCGTTTTATCATATTTTGCTTAGAAATGCGGCCGCAAATAGATTTGCTAGTAATCGAGCCGCACTCTTTTCTACTCCCATTGATCATACACAACATCTAAATGGAAAGTGGGAAGTGGGTGTCACTCAACTTGTTCATAGCAACTGTGTCTATACTTTTGATCATGAGGTGATGACTATTAATATGAGACGTACAGCTGCTTACCAATGTGAAAAGGGCTGCCGAGTATACATTCCACAGTGGCCAAAGAAAGATCTCTTATCATGTAAAAAGTTTATATATGATTTCCTGAATAAAGCGTGTAAACATATTGTCCAATTTACTCCGCACAATGATGATCATAATTATGTACATCATGTAGTTGAGAAAGATTGGATTGTTGGTTTAAGTCCAAGTTTAAGAAATGATTTAGGTTACCTCGCTAGCGCCTTAACAAGCTATGATAATTATAACGTTAATTACCACCCAAGTGGTCATAAACAGTTAATATATCGAGAGGAAGCTTATTATGTAGATCTTATTCCAAAAAATGAGAAGGCGTTGGTGAAGAAGATTGTGATTAAGCCAAGAAAGACAAACATGACTCCTGAAACATTATTGAAGAAATTTAATTATCTCCTTCGAGTTGATGGTAAACAAGTGGCAACATTGACTTATATCAAATCATCTAATCATATTGCAATAAGTAAATTAAATGATGATGATCTAGTATTAGTTTGTTCAAAAGATTTTCGTCAGTTACTACGACATCGTTCTGCAGCTGTTCATGGAAAATTTGATATGCAACATTTGCCATGTGAAAGATCAAATCAATTTGATACAGAATGGACCGTATCTTTATACAGAAAGTGTGTAGAGCCTTTAGGTGGTATCTTACATGAAACAAGAGTGTTGATGCCTCGCATTATTACTTCAGTTAAATTGGTTGTAGATTATTTAAATGAAGTGATTAATGAGCAACATATTTCATTTTCTGAAAAAGAAGGTGTTTTGTCTCTCACTATAAGTGGAAAAGGTATTGAGCTAATTATGGATAAAACTCTAATGGACATTTTGGGTTTTGATCAAAATATCTTTAAAAGTGGTACTGTAACCAAAGCTAGCGCAGACATGTCACTATCGCGTCGTATTAACTATTTTCAGATATATTCCAATATTGGTGAAGATGTACGTGTGGGAGATGTTGAAGCTCCATTGCTAGCAATGATACCATACCAGCCAAAAAGCTGCAGTATTTTATCTGAGCATACTTTCAAGAAAGTGCATTATACAAAGCTGAAATCAAACTACATCCCACAAATTGATATTGCAATTTATGACGATGCTGGTGCGTTGATTCCTTTTCATAAAGATGCTGTGACAAGTATCACACTCCATTTCCGAATGATGAGTTAATGCAAAAGTATGCTAATATATTTTTCCAATGTGAATAATATGAAAAGTGAAAATAAAGACTCGTTTCTAATCTACTTATCCAGTAATGCTTCTATGAATAAATTTCCCAAAAATAAACCATCAGACTTTCGAGTAGAATTAAATCGCCCACTACATTTAGAAGGTGAATGGGAGGTTGGCGTTTCTAGTATTTGCTATGATAGCAATATTCAGAATGTGAATGATTTGGAAGAAATGATATTGACTCCTCGCACCCATGATGGAATAACGATGAATAATGCATTCCAGTTCCCATACAATTTAAAATCAGATGGAAAGTGGAACTATGAATGGATTCAGATAAAATCAGATTCTTATGAACCATTTGGGAATGAGAAAATTATTAAGGCGTTCAATAGTGGAAATACTTCCATCATGAAGAATAAGGATCAGAAAGTTTATGAGTTTACTATCTATCATTGGAGTGGGAGACAGTTCCTTCGCTTTCATTCTTTTACTAAAGGTCTTACACTGAGGTTGGATAATGAATTCTATCCACATCTCGGTTTTGGCCATGGACTACATCTAACGTCAATTGCTACTGCAAATGTTAAAAAAGTTTATTCAAATCGAATCAACAAATTTCATTATAAATTTAAAATATTTGATGAAGATGTTGTAGAATGTGAAGAACGCATCATTTTGAAAAAGCGTGGTGTTCAACCTTTATCACTTATTGAGTTAGTAAAACGATGGAATGAGACTGTGGGTAAGAAGTATGGAGAGAAAATTATGGCGGACAAAAATAAGTTGGTTATTCAGAAATATAATGACAAACTTACAGTTTATTTCTCTCCAACCTTGCGTCATTTTGTAAGACATTATACACCTATTATTGGAAGCGGTGTGGTATATGCTTCTCATGAATATCACACTAAAGCTGATTCAGTTAATGATGAATGGTGGGTGGACATCTATGGTGATCGCATCAAGAAAATTTACCAGTCTTATGAAGAATCTAAAGTTGCTATCAATATAATGCCGCGTCTATATCATACAGTTGAAAGCTTCATTCATGTAGTAAATCCTTTTATACAACAGAAGTTGAAGCATGTGATGAAAAGTAAATATGATGTAAAGACACACCACATTTCGTTTTCAATTGAAAATCAACGCGTTGTTCTGAAACTGGGTGATGACATTCAATGTCAATTGAGTAAAAATTTGAAAAAACTCTTTGGTTTTTCAATGCTACAAACTGTGTTTACTGCTGCGCATACGATTGGTATAGAAACACCAATGACACTTGATAAACATGAACAGCACCTTTACATTCAAAGTGATTTGATTCTACCTATTTCTGTTGGTGAGAAAAAAGAATACATTTTACGTGATTTCATTCATGATAAAGACGCTTCATATGGAATAGTCGAGAAGATGTTTGAATCTATTTTCTATCATCCCGTCGTCAAACAAACTATACCATCTATTGCTATCAAAATTACCAATGGTTTACAAGAGTGCATCCATGTGAAAGATACTAAATCCCTCGTAACTTTAGTGTTTCGGAAAACAAAGTGAAGTCATTGTGATATGTTTATTGAAATAAAAATATGTATATGAAAAAGTCTTTTCACAGATATAGGGGGAATGGGATGACTGTAGGCATATATTCACAAGGAAGAAACGATCTAATGCGATACATAAAACAGCAATGTTTATCTACAGAAATCAACATGAAAATACTAAGTTAAGGATGATTATGCTAAGACGTCTCCTGAATGTGGTAGTGTGAGTTTAATTCTTTTGGGTGGTGGTATGTTGTGTCAGGATGTCCATGTGGAAGAGATATGTTATGTTCTAACCAGCACCTCTTATCCTCCCATGCTGAAAGCGCCCGTTTCCTAAAAGTATGAGTTTTGATCTCATGCGACTTAGATTTTAAGATTGTCATATTGACAAACGTTATATTTTTATTTCTATAGGCTTTCCTGAAATTTTTATGTTTCATGTTAGAGACCAATGATCTTGATATGCCTTTAGCACGCTTAATACTATCGTCGCTATCCTTTAATTTCATACTGTACATTTTTGGGCGGAGGAGAATCATTTCATCTATTTCCTTCCCTGCTGTCTCATCCTTAAAGCAGCCAAGTTTTGCCTTATTTTTGATGGAGTAGAGTGGGTGATCAGTAGGATAATTTGATGTATCAAAATATCTTTCTAAAGATTTTCCTACTTCATTGAAATTTAAATCTTTTTGAGTGGTAATACCTAAGAAGAAACTATCTGTATCACCACCCAACAAACGAACCTCTTTTACGAGAGGACATGGTTTTAGTATTTTATAAAAGAGTTGGTACATTTCAAGCTTAGAGTAATCTAGTACAGCTTGGCCAATATAGATGGGCTTGCACAACTGAACTTCAGATTTTATCATTTTAACACCTACAAGGTCCTCATCGATAATGTCTCTATCGATGAATAGAGGTGATGAGACCAATTTCTTAAATTTTGTAACATCATTGACTATTTTATAGTTTACACGTTTTCTAACATCCTCCATCGTCTTACCAAATAGACTATTATTCTTATACTTATAAAAATCTTTTTCAAAATTATTTTGGGCTAGTGCACGTTTCTGGCTGTTGCTATCAATATATGGTTTGAGGAAGGCTTTCTGTCTAAATTTAATAATGCGGTGAACTATTTCTAAAATCATGCCCATTTCTAAATAAAATTTTAAGATGGAAAAGTGGACTAGATAGTTTTCCTTATCATATGGGGTGAGTAAAAGTTTGCGGCAAGGCTTATAGTCGGGTTGATCGCATGATTCTAAATCTTTATGAAATTGTTTCATAAAGTCGGAAAACATATCTTTGGTCACTTCACCTGATTCGGGTGCGAGTGGAAAATCTACGGTTTTATGTTTAATATTATTTGGATAGATTAGATCTATCTCAAAATAATATCCCCAATCACCTTCATCTGGAATTGCTAGTATGTTAGAAGGGTTGGAGAGATGCTGAATTTCACTATCATCTAACCAGCTAAACTCAGAGTGAGGGAGTGGTTTGGATAGTGAACTACCATATAAATTATTTTGGTCATAATACTTAAGATGAGTCTGATCATCGCCTACTAATTTTGATTTTAACCTATGTTTATTTACAAATGTGAGACCACCGCGAATTCCTCGCTCAAATAAATTATACATCTCTGGATCTTGTAAGAGATGAATGGTCTCACCAGTCATTTTAAAAGCAGACTTAAATGACATGGCTGGCAGACTGACAAAGTGGACGGGATCTAATTTATCTTATTCTAATGCCACTCTTCGAAACTCCTGAAATACATCAGCCAGCAAAAATACATCTAACTTAAGATAGGCAATCATATATTCGCCAAATGTATGGCAGTCAAATTTTATCCATGCATCTTGTGCATGATCATAATCTTCGGTCTTACATTCTGCGCCGGTCAAATCATTTTTAAATTTATCTATGGGCGGAAGAGAAGTCTCGCCGAGTTTACTAATCGCATCAAAATATGCATATGAAAAGACTCCTTTCCGTGTGAAGACTTCATCGGTTAGATTTGGATATTGTTTCTTAAGATTTTGTGTTAGTGGAAGAGACTTTAGATTTTGTACGAGAGAGGCCAGTGATGCAGTCATAAATTGGTAGGAATCTAAAAATTTTATATCAAAATAGACCGTCTTATTTTCTTTAGTTTTATCGACAGGTACTTTTGCTGTCATAGCCATAAACTTCTCTCTCGTTTGTGCTATTACATCAAGCTTCCACTCTTTCATTTGACCTAAACCTCCTTTTATTATCATATGGCTGTCGTACCCTTGAAATTATGGAAAATGACGGGTAATGTACGCCGTTTCATCCTACGTGAAAAATTGCATTTTGAACATAGTGCGTTTCTAAATTTACCAGTGATGTGATCATGGTCGCGCACTTTCTTAATCTTATCATCATCAAATGTTTTACTACATTTGAGGCAAACGTTGCAACTATCAAATTTTGCTTGATCATCTGCTGTCATATGCAATGATCTGCGATAGAGTTCACCATCATACTTTTGTTGAAATTTTACAGCCTGTTCGAGGAATTGTAGGAATTGGTAAATACAATCCTCACCTTGCCAGACGTGCATTTTATTTTTTCTATTTTGGAAATGGTCATGCCATACTTCATAGCAGGAAATGGCTGCTGCTCGATGGGTGTTATCATCGATATAGCATTCGATGTCAGCATAGATGACGCGAAGAGGACTTAGATCATCGCCATTCTCTCTATATGAAAACTCCTTATCTTTGGGCATGCGCTCCATTTGTAGTTTACCTCGCTTACACCATTCGTAATGAGTTTCAAATTTATTTTTACTCCTAAAGTTGTGAATGCATCTGTCACAGTAATAAATCTCTGATGAGCTAGAATTTCTTAAGTGGTGGTATAAGCGAGAAATTTTGGGAATACCGCAGTAGTGCCATTCCTCACTATCATCCTGTCTTACTAATAAAAGGTTGACAACGTGGTCATAACAACTCGAACGCGAGTTGTAGCGGACACCCTTCAATCCCTTTTCCCAAACATGGAGAACTATTTTGATGTTGTTCAATTTTTCAAATTTTTCTATATCTTTAATTTTCATATCTTCACTATTGCAGTCATCAAACTTTAATTCATTCTCCCACTGTTGATACTTACTTTTACGGTATCGGCTATTCTGTACATCATTATAGTGGAATATGGAGAGGACGGCATACTTAAAACATTGCGATTCGCAATCTACAGAAATGACTGCTGTTTTATTTTTTAAATTTTTCAGAAGTTTAAAGGAGCCTCGTCCAGAGTAGTTCTCTAATAAAGTGATTTTAATCATGGCGGTCTCAATACCATCAAAAACGAGACCACTATCACGCTCGTTAAATTTATCTATGCTAAATTTTAACCCTTGGATATGAAAATTTATCCAAGACTCGCAGTCTACAACTTCGGTTGCAGGAGAGGAGGGTATGTGAAACTCCAACCTCTCTACTATTTGACCAGTATGGTGGTCGATTTTTGCATATTTTATTTTGAGATAGATGACCGCCTTCATTCTAAAATTGGCTAAATTGTTGAAGAGCGCACCAATCAAAGATGAATTTTGATGAAAGCATTCTTCAAAGTCAGTAATGGTTTCTGAGGATTCCATCTGGTAGGTCCTCACTAAATTATTTATCGACACTTCAGAGAGTCGGATAGAGGAGGTGCTGTTGGTATAACTATCGTCACTGTGGGTATGTCGAAGTCTATGTGAAGATAGTTCAAAATGTGAGTCAAAAGACTGAATGCATAAATCGCAAGAAAAGGAGACATCGTTAACAGAATCATCCCCACCTTCGGAGATTGATGCTGACTTAGGTCTACAAACACCTCGCTTGATGTGTCGGACGAGATCACGCTTCCTCGTGAAGATGTGTCCTTAGTCAGCACATTCCCGATCGTTGCAATCCCGCGACAATGTTGACATGGAGTCGCTGTTGTCATCCGACTCGCTCGAGATGGGACTGGTATCACCTGAAAGAGAAATCATTCCAATATCTCTGTTCAAGTCTCAGTGTATTGTTGCAACCTACCTTGACTCAGCAACTCTAAACTTTCCTCGAGAAGGGAGGGCGTTGGTGATGAAGTTGATGCCTGAAATTGAGGAAGATGCTATTAGCCACACGTTTGAGGGAGATGAGTGAAGAAATTTTCAACTTACCATTTCAACGAAATCAAGTTTAAGGTTTATACTTCAACAAGATAGAGACTTCACTCAAATTTGGAATTCACGAGAGAGCAGTTCACTTGTACGCCTCAAATATAGAATTCGCTAGAGAACACTTCATTTATACGACTCAAAGACAGAGTGAAATGACACGAATGTCGCTTTACATATATACTTTCATATTCATCATTCATTGGCTGTTCATTCTGATTGGTTGCTTGTTTATACTTAAGAATTAGGAAACATTTCAAAGTTATTATTCACAGTCAACATGACAAGCCCTCCGACAACACCGAACACAAAATTCTCTTCTCCATGCTCATCACCAAAGGCGCTCGTTGCACCAAACGCTCCAACGAAGGGGAAGGTGGAGAAAATATACCGACTCGATAATATTAGAGAGTTATCATTACCAGTGGACGACGAAGAGAGTGTATGTGAGGAGTGTCCCGACTTAACAGGCGTGAGGTGGAAGTATCTGCAGTACGATACTGATGATGTGATGGAGATCACCAGCACCAAATTCCTCCACCAATTATGGGAATGGTACACCCCTAACTCCCAGCCACGAACTATGGCGGAGTGGGAGTACATCGACAAAGTGAGGCTCGCGGTAGAAGAACGATTGAAGCAAGTGAACTGTCTTTGCAATCTATGTGAAGCCAGACTCTGGGCCGATATTGACGATGAAGACCTTTTGAAATACATGCCATAATAAAGTTTTATTTCGTATTATCTTTGCTTTCATACTGACTTACTTGAATGGGGCTTCAGTGGATGATTTAACCATGTATACTTTTTCATTTGGAAATAGTAGCACACTTAGTTTAACTTGCAATTCTTATAACATTTCATATGGATGATAATGGTAGATGAAATAGTGTTAAATAAAATTAAGATAGCTTACATGATTCTGGGATAGCAATCGACTGCGATCCATGTGTAAAGAGCTTGTTAGACTACGGAAGAGAGAAGTGTGTTATGTTGCGTGTGGCGCGTGAGTGTCCTCCCATTTCATTCCATTCATCAATTCATCTCATTGATAGAGACAGGTAGAACTTATGGTTCTCATAGCGTATGCAATGGAAAGTTTATAAGGCAACCTTCGACAGTTGGCTAAATGTCGCCCTGGCGCGAATGCATACTACGTTGAGACAGAGGCAATCACTTGCAAACATGACGCAGAGAAGTTTAACAAGATTGACCATTGCCGAATGTCCCTTGCGGTATACATAGCTACGGGTTTCACCGCCGCCCTTTACAGGAACGCCCGTCGAAAGGAAGTATTACACCGAACTTCATTTGCAACGTTCAAGTTGACTGATAGCAGATTCAACTTAATGATAGTATTCGCCAGTCTGAAGACTGCCCAGGGCAAACTGCGAGGAGGTTCTATCATGTCTTGCCCCATGGTGGCCCCATAAGGACCGTTTGTTTTGTTCTCGGGGTGTGTGATAGGGACTCAGGCTTGCTGTTTCGACTGCGGCTCCGGCAACGGGGCGGGTGGTCGCTTCTCTTGGATGTCTGTAAAGAAAGAAGTAGTGAGTTATCATCTTACATTTTAATTTAGTCATTTTTACTTACAGATCTTCTCGGACGCTTCCTCATAAAGGAAATTCGAGATCAGATCACGATGATCGAAGGTGAAGTGTAGACACTCCACCCCTTTCTTCACCCGAGAGTAGCATTTCTCCCCTCTTCCACGCTCGTACAAGAGAGGAGTTTCTGCTACTCTCCCCTTTCTAATAGGGATGTGCAGACGGCTAGAACGCACCCTTCGATCGCGATCCACCAGCTGCGCCGAACGGTGCAGCTCGTGGTTCGTCTCGACCACCTTAGCCATCTGCACACGGAGTCTCTCTACTTCCTCCTTCAACCTTCGTATCTCCTTCTCTCTACTTTCCCTCTCTGCTAGCAAAGCCTCTTGTCTGGCTTTCCCCTCGAGAGTCTTGAGCCTCTCCTGCTCCAACTCGCCATCCCGCTCGCTTAATCTCTCCTTCACCTTCTTCATCTCTCCGGCCACGTTCTTTAGGTCCTCATACTTTGCCTTGTATGAGAAGGCCTCCTCCTTCAACTTCTCCACCTCTTTCTTTAGTTTATCCCGTTCAGTGATCACCGGCGGGCGCTTGGCAAAATTGCGACATTGCGTTGCAATTCCGCTCGCAGTCACGGCTGTAGGGGTCTCGCGATCGAGGTCGACGTCCTCGATAGGTTGCGACTGTAGCTCTCCCTCCTCCTCCTCCTCACTATCGCTGCTGGACAGCGAGCTCTCGCTACTTAGCTAGGATACAGCGGCAATCGCTTCAATGGCGGATTGTAGCTCAGTGGCCTCAGTGGTGAAGAGTGAACTCCGTTCTTGTTCGTTGGCGGATTGTAGCTCCAAAGAACGGAGCTCAGTGGCGAAGAGTGAACTCCGTTCTTCTTCGCCTACTTCGCCTGTTTGACACTCACTGTGTTGTGAGTGCCAATCCTCCAACCGCTCACTTAAGCGACTGATTTTGTGGGCTCCGCAATAGTAGCGACCGACCCCTATCTGTTTCTTGCTAGTGCAAGCGTGCTTCTTGAAGGCGTGAGCTCGGAATACCTTCCGGCATTGACACAGTTTGAAACTGGTCTTGACATTATTGTATTTCGGCATTTCTGAAGCGAAAAACGGAAAACAGTGACTTTTACACTTAGTGAGGAATGATAGATTTGAGTATAGTGAGTGACACTCGATCCCGTCGACAGCCCGAAGGCCTTGTACTGATCACTAGGGAAGTGAAAGATCTTCCCGGTACCCGCTATTTACAGCTTAAGACATCATTGTCACTGCCCCGAAGTGGTAACAGCAACGCCGAGTCAAAGGTAGTGAACAGTAGCTGGGATCTAGCCCCTCAAAGCTGCCTTAGACTTAGTTAAATTTGAAATCTGATAGCAGATTTGAACTCAGCATACTTGAAAACTTTGAGGAAACATCCCAAGTCATTGCTTTGATCAGCTTGATAGCAAGCCGTAGAGAGCTTGATTCACCAGCGTTTTGCAATGGAGATGTTTAGAGGCCACCCATGACAAGATAGCTAAGACTCAACCGATTGGCGTTCAAAGTGCTACGTTGAGAACTGTGTCAAATGCCCAACATGAGACATGAGTAGTCCCAGTGGTTACGGTCTAAACTATGACACACTCCCTTGCCACACTTATCACTACGGCATCGTCCGCCGTCCCGAAGGAACAGCCTGTCAGTGGAATATTACAGCAAAACTCTCCGTGTCTTGCTCGCTTTCAGTGAAAAGCCGCTTATACCATGAGACGACTGGCTCAGACATCATTAAAAATGCTTTCATTGACTTCAGCAGGGTCGAAAACCCCAGAAAACCTCCAAAACTAGTGAATTTAAATTTTTCAACTTTTTAGCACTACTTATGAAATTTTATAAGTAGTTTGTCACTTAGGGCAGGTCAATAGAGACCGAACCTTTTTTGAATCAAGTCAAACGGACTTGTAGAAGCAAAGTTACAAGCCTTTAAAGTTCTGGAGTCTTTTATGGCCTGGAGACGAAGGCCATCTCCTGGCTAACCTCTAAGTCTGACGGCTTAGCTGATGTCAGCAATGAAATTTTCTAAGTCGGTTTCCTACAGAAACCCGGAATTTGGAATGTCCGAAGCTATCATCGGAGCTCAGAGAGACGACCTACCTTTGGCAATATCTCGTCTTAATGACAAGTCTCTGTCGGTTCCCAGCTTATATACATGTAGTGTGTGGCGATCAGCTGATGACGTAATACCCATCATCCAAATCTTTAAATCCGTCTATCTCCGGTTCTAGTGCTCCGATTGAGCTGGAAATACTCCATTTCCATGTAGAATTTGACGCTCAATCCGAATCTGGCCTGCGTTTTCCCATCCGATGCTTCGTTTTGGCTCTACAGCCCACAGCCATCGCAAAAATTCTAACTCTGTCGTTTTTTCAAAAAATGTTGAAAATTTTATTCTTTCCGATTGACTTGAAACTTACCATGTTGATAGAGAATTTCATGCTGTTCCAAATCTGAAATCCGTTTTCCCTTCCGATGCTTCGTTTTGAAGCTACAGCCCAAAACGTCCAAAATTCTAACTCTGTCGTTTTTCGCCAATCTCCCAAAATCTTAAATGGCGTCTCACATCTAAACGAAGACAGATATGAACAAGCCGTTTCTTTCAGTGAATTTGTCTCACTCTTAGCTTTCAAACGAGCTATTGCACGACAAAATCCATCCCCTAGAAGCAAAGTTGGAAGATCGGTGGCGAGGGGGGGACGTCAGCGAAAACTTTTTCTCTCCGATTGCTTTCAAATTCATCATATAGATACAGAATTTCACGCTGAATCCGAATCTGGCCTCCGTTTTCCCATCCGAGCACTGTTTCCACTCGAAACATCCCATTTTCAACCCAACATTCTAACTCTGTCGTTTTTCGGAAATATTTTGTGAAGAAAAATTTATTCTCTCCGATTGACTTGAAACTCACCATGTTGATAGAGAATTTCATGCTGATTCCAAACCTGAAATCCGTTTTGCTCTCCGATGCTTCGTTTTGAAGCTACAGCCCAAAACGTCCAAAATTCTAACTCTGTGGTTTTTCAAATCGCCGCTCTCCAAAAAAAATCTTAAATGGGCGTCTCACATCTCAAAGAGAGAAGATATGAACAAGTCTTTCTTCTCACCTCTGGTCACTCCTTAGCTTTTCAAACGAGCTATTGCACATTAAAATCCACCCACTAAGCAAAGTTTGGGAAGTCGGGTGCGAGGGGGGGACGTCAGCGAAAATTTTTCTCTCCGATTGCTTTCAAATTCACCATACAGATGCAGAATTTCACGCTGAATCCGAATCTCGCCTTCGTTTTCCCATCCGAGCACTGCTTCCACTCGAAACATCCCATTTTCAACCCAACATTCATCAGATTTCACGAAAGTCATCACACACTATAGCCTCAAGTCAAAACCTGGCGGTCGCCCAAGTCCACCACGACACTCTGTCGTTTTATCGAGGGGAGGGGGGGGACGTCAGCGAACCTTTCGGACCTACCTGGCCGGCAGACCACGACAGACCTCTGTCGTTCCAGAGGGGGGGAGTCAGACTCGAAGCACCACGGCGGCCGACCACAACCTCTGTCGTTCCTGAGGGGGGGGGCGCCGGTCGGGTGTTCGCCGTTTTATTACTACTCTTGTCGATGTGTATTGTCAAAAGAATCGAACAGTGAACCTATGTAGACGGTGTCATTGTCCAGTCTGCGGCAAATGCCAGGCTATCGCTTGTAGTCAGTGTTTTGATGAATAACTACTGATTGTAAATAGGCCTACATCATACTTATTCGTGTTTTTATTTGGTCAAGCAGTCAATAATAAAATCAAAGTTACAGGAATTTTCGGCCTCTTGGCCCTTCATCAACAGTGAATGGCCCTTGAAAAACATCAACAGTTGACAAGGGCCAAGAGGCCGAAAATTCCTGTAACTTTGATTTTATTATTGACTGCTTGACGAAATAAAAACACGGAGTTCACACTGAAAAGTGTTCTTGCTTTTGCTGTTGTCAAATGAAACTCCCGAAACGACTGGTCGAATATGTAGCATACTTATTAGTGGGACTTAGTTTCGAATACTTGATTTTCATTTTTCTGGCTTCACTCTAATGAAACTTATTATTTTATGCAATGATAGCAGAAAATGAGTAATAAATAATTGGAGGTTTTGATAATTCAATATCATTATCACAAGAACAATGCAAAAATATCATATGATATGATTACAGATCTCATTATGTAAGGAATGAAAAGCATTGAATCAATTTTGCATTCAATAATTTTTGATATCATAATAGTCGTCAATTGGCGGCATCGGCGCTTAAAGGTATAGAGTGTCCCGTATTTCATATAGCTATGTAATTTTTCAATAGCCACATGATTTTTCTGTAATGATACTGTGAATAAAAAATGTCATGAAAGGAAAATGGAAACCAACACCTAGTTAAAAAATTAGGAACATTTTAATTTTTAAAATCGTCAACTGACGGGTTCGGCACTTGTAGTATTAAACAAACTAAATCTGTGTGGTCCCGTATCAGTAAGTAGGTCTGGCTCTGCATCTCTGGATTCGCAGCTCTACTTCATTCATGCACAATCAAAAGACAGGAGAAACATGCAAGTGGATGGAAATTAAAGAGAAATGATTCTGAAATATTTAGGAAACATTTGTTTTTGTATTGTTAGATATAGCTGATCGATGAATCAAACTGAAGTCTGACTGGATGTTTGTGAAGCCGAGCATATGTAGATGAAATTTTACGGGGGTGAGTCCCTAGCCGCCTGTTCTCGCGTGCCTGCCTAAACTAACTACTACTTAAATCTATTTAATTTTACACATACATTTGTATGTAGAATCTTCACTTGTTCCGGAGCTCTATAGAGGTGAAGAACAAGTGAAAAATCTACATACAGTACGTGCTAATATTTTGGCGTAGTAAATGTAAATGAATGTAATGAATGTAAATAACAAGGTCGTCTTTCTATGATTAAATTAAGAGCATGTTGGTAAACTGAATTAAATATTGTTCCGGACTACGGGACTACGCGTTTATCTCATCAAAATAGGCGTTCTACTGTCTTGTCGCATTGCCAAATTTGAATCATCAGTGGGGATGAACACTAATCACTTTGGTCGCTATAAGGGGTACACTAGAACTCGATACCCCCTCACTCGAGATACTCATGGTTTTGGCTATTCGAAACGATGCTCGACACCAAAAATTTAGAGTTCACTCAAATTAGTCGCTGCTAGTGTTTGAAGTGTGGTAAATTACCGATTTTTCATGATTATACTTTGCTATGGCAAAATTTCTAATGCAGTTACAAGTAATAACTGCTGCTATTTCTCAGGTGGCATGTTAAGGAATGTCTAGCGTGTGTAGCATGTCTTACTAAGTCATAGCTTGTATCTAGCCTATGTATCTAACCAGAGATACGGTATCTATGAATAATATGATGCAAATGTTTATACCATCCGCTTTGCCATTACCAACCCATAGCAGTACCAAAGAATGCCTCAATTTATCAAATTCCACGATAGTTGCTGTCTCTCCAACACGCATTTGAAATCCTCTAATTCTGGCTTATCCTCTAATTGGTTGACACGATCGCTATATTGTTTTTTATCAATGCTTTTATTCACTAATTTTTTCAAGTCTGTGCTTTGCATAGTGATGCCATAGCCTAGTATATTTTTGCAATTGCTAAAAATGCTATCCACGAAAATATTGAAGAAAATTTCGATCGTAACCCACTGTGTCAATTTCGTCCCTCAAATTTCAGTAGAAGTTGTTGTCGCTGTTATTTTCTATCTGAATCACTTGACATATTCATTAGCCTATAATTTGTGAATTTCGCTAATTTTGTATATTGTTTTACATGACTGAACAACATTCAAATATTCTGTGAAAATCAAGTAAATGTTATTACTTACTTGACTGTCGCATTGCGTTAATCGATAACAATATGAACAAGTTTTGCAATCAAGTTGAAATGAATTGAAATGAATCTGAATTCGTTAAATCAGTTAATTCAATTGATCGACGTCATATTGAAGGATTTAGAAGCTCCATGTTTATGGTGTAAATGCTACTGAATTTGCGTTGGTCAGGGCAAGAATTCGTCTTGCACTTGGAAGCCTGTCATAATCCATAATACATAGGATAGGCACTTCATATTATGAACGATAACTTTACTGCGATGCGTTGGACAAATTCATTCAATATAAATTCTGTACAGACCTAGGACCATGTTTCTTAACTTGAGACAGTATGTGCAAGTTCTGTTTAGCTATGAAAATTAAAACATGATTTTCACAAAGATTTGCTACAGAAAACCATGGAAATTTCATGTAAGGTCTGTTGAAAAATGTTTATTTCAACATAATGTTTTCATTCCTTGACAGATGTAGACGATAAACTTCAGTGTATAGATCGATCACTGGGTCTAGGTAGCGACACGGAAAAATTGGCAGCTGCAATGTTGTTTAGGGAAATAGTTAAAATTAAGCCAAAATGAACAAAATTCATTTCTTGAGACGATGTTGTCTCATTGTATCTAAATTTGCTACGTATCATAGATTGTATTCTCCTTACATTGGCAAGTATATTGGATTTATAGAAAGTTATAAAGATTTGCAGTGCATAGCTCGTAAAATATTATAAATTTCGGTAACTTTGAAACGCAATTTCATGCTAAGCTTATTTTATTCGAAATTTTAGTCAAAATATTTGTTAAGTAAATTGAGTTTTATTAGATGCTAATTTATCATAACAACATAGAAATAACAACATAGAACATAATGACATAGAAGATGGAAGATAGAAGACGCCTTTTTCTGTGTGACAGCAGCCTTACGCGCAAGCACATCAGTTGCGTAGCGTTGATCAACAAGGTCCCTCAGCAGAAATTCTGAAGAGGTCTCATTGAATACTCTATGTTCTCTCAGTTCTCACTGTGCAGGATAAAATTCGGACAAATATAAACACTATCCTATATGAAATGCATGCATGCAGTACTTACATTCCGATTATTGGGATTGGCAATTGGAAATTTACATTTCGGATTGTACTATGCAGTATTAAAAGCTTATTTATTTGAACGAAAAATATTAATGTGACATTTATGTCTGAGGACTTCAAGGGCACAATTGCCATCAGCGTGTCTAACAATAGCGAGTAAAGAATAAGCGCGCATAAGCAAATAGAGAGAGAGAGAGAGAGAGAGAGAGAGAGAGAGAGAGAGAGAGAGAGAGAGAGAGAGAGAGAGAGAGAGAGAGAGAGAGAGAGAGAGAGAGAGAGAGAGAGAGAGAGAGAGAGAGAGAGAGAGAGAGAGAGAGAGAGAGAAAAGTTACTGTATAACTTTTGTGCATGACCTCCGGACCTTCAGAATTGACTCGTTTATTAACATTTAAAATAATAGTTCTGTTGGTGTGTGATTGTGCAAATAAATAGACAAACGATATTATTAATGATTGAATATGAGCTCGATGAATTAATGCAAATTTATTGATTATGAAGATGGGTTTCCTTTTAAGATATGCCATGACGTCCACATGACTTCTGACTCATTCTATACATGCCTTCATTTAACTCATTGAATCTGTTGATGCATCTATCTATCTGAATGCATTTCTCATAAATGCTCTCTTAAAATTTTCCATGAAAGATTTCTCAAAGGATTATGCTTATTGATGCTTCAGTAGCCTCGTGAATGTCTCCTCTCCGCCACGGTCCCGATAACGTACTTTCTTCATTCATCCCATTTTATCATTTCACCATCAGTTAATACACACTCAAACTCCATTTTATCATTGCATCATCAACATTTATGTAATGTTTTGCCTTAATGGCTAATAAACTTCTCAGTTCTGAGAGAGAGAGAGAGAGAGAGAGAGAGAGAGAGAGTCACTGATGATGAGAGTAGGCGTTGAACAGCAGTTGCTTCTTCAGGTTTCTCCTGAAGATGACGACAAGTCATGATGCCGATTTCACTTCTGCTGGGAGACTGATCCAGACTCGAGCCGCCGATATCGGAAAGGCATGGGCTCCAATGGTCTTCAGACGCGATGTCGGGACAATTAGGGTGCTATTGTTAGCGGATCGGAGATTTTTTCGTGAGGGAACGGAGGACACCGGCTTTAGAAGGGTGAACAGGTAGGCAGGGGCTTCTCTTCGCAGACATTTGAACATGAGAGCACCCAGTCGATAAGTGATCCGCTGTAGCATTGGTAGCCATTGCAGTGAACGCAGGAAGGGGTCACATGGTCCCGAGAGCAAGCTCTGAATATAATCCGAGCGCCTGCATTGATTACTGCTTGAAGCCCATTCAGCGTAGAGTCAGGGAGACCGTAGAGGAAGCTGGAGCAGTAGTCTAGGCGGGAATGGACGAGCGAAACCAAAAGAGTGGACATCACGGACTCGGGAAGGAAACGACGAATGGAGCGAAGTTGTCGAAGGGCACCAAGGCACTTTGAGACAGTGCTCATAGCATGAGGCTGCATAAGAAGGCAACGGTCGAGGAGATACCGAGGTTGCGGATTTTGCAGGACGGGGTAATGAGATCGTGCTGACCGATTACTATGGGAGATGGTGGAGCAAGGTGGCGGCGTCTGTTGGAGGAGAACCACATCATTTCCGTCTTACTTGTGTTCAGTAAGAGGCGGTTTCTAGATGACCACTCTTCGATGTCAGAGAGACAGTTGGCCATCTTGGCTGTAAGGCCATATGACTGAGAAGGATGACATGAGCCGTAAATTTGTATGTCGTCTGCATACAGGTGGTAAGAAAGGCCGTGGGATTCTATAATGCTGTGAAGGTCAGACATGTAGATGAGGAACAGAATGGGGCCCAACACAGAACCTTGAGAAACACCAGACGGCGAAGAGGATGTGGTGGAAGTAGAGGACGAACAGACAACGTACACGTAGTTACTTCGGTCAGATAAGAAAGAGGCAAACCAGGACAAGACCGATCCGTTAAGGCCGAACGACAGTTTCAAACGCTGAATTAATGTATCGTAGTGAACAGAGTCAAAGGCGGAGGATAGATCCAGGAGGGCAATGAAGGATAAGTCACCATTGCCGACAGCTGCGAGGACGTCGGACGCAACCTTCAACAGGGCAGTTTCAGTGGAGTGATGGGGCGGCAGGTAGATTGAAAATGAAGGAGAAGACCATGGTCGCTGAGATGAAGCAATTGGCGGGCAACGAGGCGCTCCAATATCTTGGAGAGATTACAGAGCTTGGAGATGGGACGTTGGAATGACACTTCAGTGGGGTCTGGATTACCTTTTTCAAAACAGGATTGATGACGGCTTCCTTCCATGGACGTGGCACAATATAATGAATAATATATGTTTATTTCTTATTTATATAAATGGGGTAGCATCTAGCGTTACTGGTAGTTGCAAACTTACACTATTTGCTGATGACGTGAAATTATATGAGATAAGCAACACTGGGAATTTCCTTAACTTAGAAGACAGTCTCACCAATGTTTCGTCTTGGTCTTCTACAATGCAATTATCGATATCCCACAGCAAGACCAAAGTTATTTCATTTGGTCCTACTCTATCAGATCTTCCATACCACATTGAGAATTTACCCCTATCGAAAGTCAAAACCATTACCGATATTGGAATCATTTTTTTCATCGTCATTAAAATCATCAGATCATTGCCGCAAAATATCGTCCAAAGCCATGTCTCGAGCATATCTAATTCTAAAGTCATTTGTTTCATGCGATCCTGAGTTGCTTATGAAAGCCTTCATATCCTATGTCAGACCGCTACTCGAGTATTGCTCTCCGATCTGGAATCCTTATCTGGTTCAAGACATTAAAATAATAGAGAAGGTCCAGAAGTACTTCACAAAGAGGGTTTGTCGCCGTTGTCGTATTTCTTTCAATGATTATCAGGATCGAATGGTCATTTTGGGATTACATTCTTTAGAGTGGCGCAGAATTATGTTTGACTTGGTTTTGGTATTCAAATTGATGAATGGTTTGGTTGATTTACCTTATGAGCAATTTTTTTCGCTGTTTACTGGAGCTAATGTAACACGTGGTAATTCTCTTAAGCTCAGGCCACATGAACTCTCTCGCTATAACACAAGAAA
This sequence comes from Prostheceraeus crozeri, assembly GCA_907163375.1. Classification (NCBI taxonomy): domain Eukaryota; kingdom Metazoa; phylum Platyhelminthes; order Polycladida; family Euryleptidae; genus Prostheceraeus; species Prostheceraeus crozeri. The sequence goes on along the minus strand of CAJQUW010001407.1, from coordinate 50,072 downwards.
GTACTTTTTCTCAAACCGAGTCATAAATGTTTGGAATTCCCTACCTGATTTTCAGTTGTATTGTCAATGAATGTTAGGGAATTCAAATCTAAATTACTGTCATGCAACCTGTCAAAATTCTGTTTAGTTTTTCCGTAGGGCTACCCATAAGTGTCGCTTGCAACCTGGGATGCCTTTGTAGTTTGCTACAATAAATATATTCATATTCATATTCATATTCATATAATGAAGGGTGCTAGGATGTCAATATTCAGTTTGAGTAAATCAGACGGGAGACAGTCACGCGAATTGTGCTTGTTTGGAAGGTTAGAGATGGCAAGGATGGCGTCAGGCACAGAGAAGGGTTGGAATTCATTGAAGGAGCAGCCGGGCGGAGCAGTGCTAAAATCCGGAGGAGGGAAATTAGTCCTGTCTTAAATAGAGACAATCTTGTCAGTCATGTGCTGATGAAAAACCGCGGCAGAAATCTCCATGTTCAAATTAGAATGACGGCGTCCCATGAGGGTTATTGATCGAGTTCCATAACAGGTGCGGATTTCCTTGCTCGAACTCCGTTTTGCACTTCCAGAAAGACTCGCGTCTTTGAATGGTCAAAGCTTTGTAAGAACTCCTGACAGCTTTCAACTCAGCAGTGACGAGACAGGCAGCGACTGGGTCAGTCTTGGTGAGGCGTTTGATACGCCTTTCAAGACGTCTGGCGAGCTGTTTGACTCTCTTGCAGTCATCATCAAACCAGGCGTCTGACGAGCGTGGTTGACAGCGGACGGATTTCCCAGGGGCTACATTGTGTGTGATGAATGCACGAGATCTCATGATCATAAAGTCGAGCAAGATGATCAATGTCTGCAGATATCGGAGGAGAATGACAGAGACTTGAGTTGGAGATTGCTGACCGCAGTGAGGAAATGTTCAGGGACTTCCATGGGCGGTGATCGTGCGGTAGATGCGCGGCGGTCGAGCTAAGGGAGTATAGACCACCTGATGAGGCAATGATCCGAGAGGCCTGGGTCAATGACTTCGACGGCGGGTGCAGGAAAGTCACTTCTTGAGGCAATGATGTCGAGAGTGCCTCCGCGGTTGTGTGTGAGGCCAGTCACTCGACGTGATTCCAATCCATAGGAATGAAACAAACTAGAAAGAGACTGAGTGTGAGGATCGAGATTCCTTTCAAAGTGGATGTTAAGGTCACCAGCAATGAATAGGGGCTCGTTGGTGGTGATAAAGATGTCAAGGACATTCGAGAGTTCGGAGAAGAAAGTTGGGGAGACTGTGTCACTTCGATAGATCACAATAACAACAGCTGTGGATTTGGAGGTTAGTCGCACACACAGATTTTCGAAGGTCGTTGGACTGGGAAAAGACAGCTGAGTGATCTTCACATTGCTAGGTGGTCGTCGCGCACTGCTAGTTGTCTTGGATACGGGAAGACCAGTCGGATAGGGAGATTGCGCGAGCGTGGACTGCCTGCCTAATAAGCGAAAAAACCAAAGTTTTCGCTTCGTGGAGCGGGAAATGGGGAGAGCTGAGGAGCGCATCCGTAAGAAATAGTCTCGCGTGTAGCACAAAGAGCCGAAGACATGTGGGCGTAAAGTTGAACAGGGAAATATGACACTGTGTGAATATGCGCACTTGAGTATGCGAATATTTGAGTATATTGACATAAATCAGAGGAGATGCGACGAAGGAGTATGATGAATGTGAGGCATTTGAGGCGAGGGTTCAGACGATGTAAAAAATAAGGCGATTGAGGCACATTGAGATTGTTAATGACGCTGAAAGTATTCACAGTGAACGCCAACACGAGAGAACGACCGCCTCCCGTGAACGCTTGTGAAGCTTTGTAAACGTCAGATGATCAAAATTGAATTACATGTTGACGAAGATCAAAATGTCAATTGACATTATCATACCATGATGAAAATCATCCCTACAGCCATTTATGATAGAATATAATGCTTTCTAATTTAAATTATTAATTGATGTAGTCCTGATGAGGACTGATGGAGCTCTCCAATCCGCAAGTGTATTGGACTGATCAGTTCTTAAAAGAACTCAATGGAGCTTTCTCGTGGCCACATATCAAAATTGATCAGCTTTGGCCAAATAATTAGTAAGAAAAGAAATCTTAAGACTCGTAATACTACTCATTCTTACTGTTAACATACTACTACCATAGATTCTAAATACTGCCTCATGCACGTTCAACACAGACGTCTAATAAATTGTACCGACTACAGATGCCGGTAGTGGGAAAAGAATAGGACAATGGTCACCAAAGGTTAAAGAAATCATAAATGGATATTATAAAACAACAGGAAACCGATGGATAAAAGTTGGAAAAGTGGAGGTAAATCATATAAATACAATGATATTACTACACCGATTACAATTGAAGTAATGTACACTATAACTGAGACTACACATGGTGGATAATGGTAATAGTAGTCCAGTGAAAAGTGGATAATTGAGGTTAACAATAGAACTAAAATGACACTCTACTACACCGAAAGCAATCGAACTATACTGTACATACACAAGACTACTCATGGAAAATACTATTTCTTCACTTGAATTTGTTAACGCCAGTTTCTTAATGTACCTATAACACTTCATGGAATCCAACATTTATTCATTTGTTCTTCATTTGTCTTCATCCATAATGGTATGATTTGAAACACAATACTTCGTCCACTACTTCAGCTACCGATTACGGGATATAAAATAGAATACTGCAGTCAGTCATCAGCAGGTACTCGTCTAGTTGTGTTTCGACCCCTAACCTGACCACTCAAACCCAGACGAGCGGGGTCCCACACATAGCGGCTGACAAAATACGTACTCAATAGGTAATGATATGTCTGGAAAGATATGTCAAAAAGATGAGTCAGACATCATGCAAATACTACGTTTCCCACATGTAAACTCATCCTGCAATTAAATTAAGTAAGGATTGCTATCATCAGTAAATCATGAAAGAAATTGAAAGCAAAGTATGAAAAGATAATCATCCATCAGGGTTGGAACCAGACGCCGGCCGATGCTGTCTCCAGAGCTACTTAAATTGTCATGGCTCCAAATAAATTTAGAATGAATCACCTCACTTGTCTTTCACATGTTTGTTGACCTCCTGTTATTATATCAAATTAATGCACTGTATCGGTATTCACTTAACCATGAGAAGTATGTCAAGTATTTACTTGCTGGTCACTTGCTGGTAGGTGAAGGGACAATCAGTCCTGGACGAATTTTATCATGAGCATACAGTTGCCCATTTTTATCAAGTTATTCATTACTTTTGGCGACGAATCATCATTCCATCCGCAGACTGAGAGTGTTCAAGCGTGTCAGTCAACTAAAAGTACAACTTAATGCAAAACGCAACTTTCTTTTCAGCATCAAGAAAATATCTTAAGGCTAAATTCTAAGATGACAAGCATGAAATAAAGTTGACCACAAGCAAGCGACTTCATAGAGGGTAGGGATATATAGGTACAGTGTCGACTCAAAAGTATCTGTATACAGTGAAATTTTTGTATGAAAGGATTCAATTTTTTGCAGAGATTACGTTCCCGTGGTCCAAAAAATTATTTGATCAATTTTTAAAAGGTTAAAATTTTGCAAGTTTATATACTACCGAGATGAAGCTCCTTTATAAGTAGTATGAAACAGTTGGATATGAAAAGGTATGAACATCTGCTAAGAAGCATCTTAATTAAGCGGAAATCAAGATGATTATCAAAGGAAATTCATGAGCTGCATTGTAATGCAAGTCTTCATAAAAACGTCGACATCTTGTTGTGCTCTCTTGTCTGAATTTTCAAGTTTTTAATTCCATTTTCATCGGTATAATTAATTTTATGATTCATCCAAATCTGTATAATGCGGACCCATTTACATTTTTAAAGTTGATTGTGATCTTCAGTGCTTATTTTAATTTGCTGTTCCAATGGCAGGCTTGTATGATTATGCTCAAGAAGGTGCTCTTATTGATAAGGCTATGTATTAAAGTGACAGTAACCCATCGGATTGCTAGTTCAACAAACTATGTTACCTCTCCACACAGGTTGACATGACACGGAGGATTTGTAAAATGCTATTATTCCTTCTGTTTTGCAATCAAGATCAATCGAGAAATCCAAGATTTCTACAAAAGTATAAAAATTTGCTTATCTCACATGTGATGCTTGGTCTCATTCGAGTTCATTTAATAAAATCGAAAGTGTATACACAAAGAAGATTTAATTATTGCTGAGTAACAGCTCTACCTAATATACTTACTCTATGGTTGAGTGTAAATTTCTATGCAATGAGCATTTTCAAAATACGTGATTTTGGCTTGCTGAGCCGACTTGATTCTCAAGTTATATCTCCTTGATTGACTTGATTCTCTAGTCATAACTCCGAAATATTGTTTAAACACTAATAAAATAAAGTAATTCTATCAAATAGTTTTTTCAACAATCAGCAGCAAGACTTAAAACGTAATCATAATCAACTTAAAATTCCATCAAAATGCTGCTTAAGGAAAATCACGTTTTACTAAAAGATTGATGTTCTGTTTACTAGACGAATCAACTGGTCAGGTCGCACAATGGGAGGATTTGATAGGAAATGAAAGTAATACTGATGGACTATTACAGGCACGGCGGAACCGGGGCACCGGGGGAGGGGCACGTGCCCCCTAAAAATAAACAACTTTCCATGCCTTCTCCCGTAGCTTAATTGATGTTCAAAATTTTCAAACATCTCATTGATTTGACAGAGCCATAGATTGCCGATGAGTTGCCAAGTTATCATTTTTCACTTTTGTCTGTTAAGCGCAATTCCATTCAAGTGAAAACGATGCGGTAAGGCGTGGGATGGAGGTAATTATGTAAACGCAGTTATGGTAAGTAAGCAGAATTGACTCATATACTAAATGTATAATGAAGCTTTAGCGTCACTACTCCCCCTTGCTGGGGCTTGGACGATGCTGACATAGTCAGACTTTTCTGAAGCGCTGTAGTACTTTTAGTCCGGATGCCCTTCCTCCCAACTTCCAGTGACACTTTCGGGTCTCGACCTCTTAACCAAAAGATCGCTAGGCCACGCACTTCACCCATAGAGTAGTGATATATAGGTAGAGTGTCGACTCAAAAAAAGTATCTGTGTAAACAGTGAAAATTTTTATATGAAAAGATTCAGTTTTTTGCAAAATTCAAAATTTTGCCAATTCACATACTACCGAGGTGACGTCCCTATATGACTAGTATGAAACAAGTTGGACATCAAAAAGAATGAACATTTGCAAATAAGCATCTGAACTAAGCGGAAACAAAGCTAATTTGCAAGGGAATATTATGATACTTATAATAATGGAAGTCTTCATGAAAAAGTCGCGATATTATTGTGTTTTCTTGGTGAGATTAATTGTTTTTGATTCAATTTTCACGGGCATGATTTTATGATTCACTAAATTCATGTTTCATTTCTTGAATCTGAATAGTGATGTGTACCCATTTGCTTATTTCAAAGTTGAATCAAATCATTGTCTTTGATTTTGTGATTTTGCTCAGCCAGTGACAGGTTGCCTGTGATATGATCTCGCTTAAGAAGGTTCTCTGAGGTTAAGCATAAAAGCAATAGCAGGTCATCGAATTTTTTATTTCAATACCTCTCCAAGGCTGTCATGACACGGACGATCTGTAAAATGATATCATTTCCTTTTGCATTATACCATCATGATCAGTCAATTCCGCTGCAATTTCTTCAAAACTGCAAAAATTTGCATATCTTACATTTGGTGATAATACCACCTGTATACCTCACGAGTTCATTTCATAGAATCGAAAGTGTATACACATTGGGAATTTAATAAATGCGGAGTTGCCACTCTACCTAATGTGCCCGGTACTTACTGTATGACTTAAGCCCTGTGCCACGAAGACCACTGTTATCATTGTTCATGATAACAGATATACCTATGACGTGTCAAGCAATTGTGAATTATCTACCTGCTGAGAGATAACTCAAAAATGTTGGGATGCAATCTACCGGTACAGCGATTGTTTCCATGGCAAGTGAAGCGCAATTTTACCAGTCCTTTATCAATTTTAAGGGACCTTCAGTACTGAAGGTTAATTGTTACTCTAGAGAAGCCCTATCACTAGCATCAGGTGCCCCTCAATGCTTTAAGCGGGTCTCTTTATCAGTGTTTCACGTATGTTGGGTCTTCATTATGGCAGTATGGAGGGTCCCTTCTTAAGCAAGGAGCCCTGTGTTAGTCATTGGTATTTATTCCACAGTAGGACTGCTTTGCGTCAAAATGACCAATTGACTTGCATTATGCACAATATACACATCAAAGCGAGTTTCACAGATATTATGTCAATCAGTTGCATGAGGCATGGCTTTCCTGAAAAGTAGCATCCCTGTGAAGATTGTAAACTAATTCAACTAAGACTATTTCCCACAAAAGGGAAGTTTTGCATTTAGATTAAGATTAGATAATACATAGGCTAAACATGATGATAATTGCATATTTGAAGACATACTGGAAAATTTAGAAGGAAACGACTACATTGAAATTTTGAAGATTTAGGACTATACTCCATAGTCATAATATGGCCGGAAATCTCAGGCAAAAAAAGTGCCCTTCTAATTTGGTGCCCCTGCCCCATTTCATCGCCTTCCGCCGTCCCTGGACTATTATTGCGTGCGCATTTCTTCATCCGTCGTCGATTGAGAAACAAAATGTTTCACTTGCAAAAGATTTCACTAGATGGTGAGAGTGATACAGCCCGCTTTTTTCAATATACACTTCGTATGTGGAAAATACGAGTAGGCCTACTTACCGACAAGTCTACAGAGGCTCATTCCCATTTGAACGATCAAGATAGAAGATCAATTACTTCAACATCTGACGAACACTTAAATTTCCTGACACATCTGGCAAGCTTGTTCCGTGATATGGCACCAAATGATATCTTTCTATTCCGAAGTCCGCGAGAGTCATGTCACAGTGAGGAAACCACCAGCAATCTACTACAGACCCTGAGGGGATTTACTCATCTTTGACGATGCCTTGAGAACATTGAAGCGACAGCATGTCTAACTTGTCATGGTACAGTAAATACAATTCAGCGATGTAGATTTTTGAGCCACCTGAAAAACCGGCCTACGGCTGGCAGCCCACTGCCAGAGAACTGTACGTCCCGGTAGCTTCATAGATATCTTAGTAGCCCTGATCGACGCTATCAACTTAAATCCTTTAGCTACAAAAAATACATAGCAATGTAATTATTGCTAAATTCAGACTTACTGCAAGCCTACTTTGCAATATTGTATCAATAAGTCAATAAATGTTCATTTCCAAAATTATCGACAAACATAGATTGCATACATGTACAACATGTAAAAAAACGCATTTCAAAATAAGTATGCGGTCGGTCTCGATGAAAACATTGCAAGTCGGAAAGGAGAGGATAGTTCTATCGTTGGATTTCGAAAACTCATTGCATCAGACTTTCTTTAACAATCAATCGTAATGTGGTGGCTTCCTGAAGAATGTTTGCGATGGAGTTTAGAACATTTGGAGTAAGCGTATTCATTAATATTTGAAACTTAGCTGAACTGTCACAGCAACACAAATATGGTGCTATTTCTCGACGTAAATTCTGATATCTTGAGCACTCTATCTGCATCGTCCAGGGCCCGTCGAAGTGTTTTTCATCAGTCGAAATGGAATACAGTTACATTTGGTCAACATTCCATCAGATACTACGGTCCTCGTTTTTGGAATAAGCTGCCACTACAGGTTCGCTGCCGAGGCTTCAAGACAGATGCTGTGACCAACGCCATCAGACGCTTCCTCCAATAAGATTCCGGAATCTCAAGTGAGTGATAACTACATGTATACTTCTTACTTATGCTGACTTTGAATGCCTTAATTAACTACTGTTTTACTATTCCTTGTACATGTATGTATACGTAGTCACACGCAAGAAGTTGCAGTGAATAAAAGTTGTTCATTCTTTTTTTTTAATTCTTTTAATTAATTTTAGAATTAATTTTTTAATTCTATCATAAAGTGGTAGATTCTCTTTTTTTAAATCACCACATAGTTTACATAGACGTCCGTCATATCGCAAAAGATTTCCATAGCTGCCTGTCACAAACTCATGATTTTTCGTCCTAGATTTAAGCAAAATATTGATGCCGTTAGGATTCATTTCAAAATCAAAATATTCTTTCATAGTATTCTCAAACCGACATAGTTCCAAGTAATACATGCCCGAATGGCTATCTTTCGCCGTCGATATCCATTTCTCTGAAATTATGAGTTACTTTTGCAGTCTATTTTCAATAATATATTTTTTCAGTAGTTAGCTACTCACCCCATAGATTTGACATGTTAAGGTTTATCAGCAATTGCTTCATTCGCCAGCATTATGTAGGTACATGTATATCTACTTTCTAATTCATTTGATTTGATATTGAAGTATATTGTGAGTCAAAGTTATATTGCATGATACACGTCTTTAATCAAACTTCTTTCATTCCTCGTAATTATTCTTATCCAATAAGATATTTTTGCCTTATAGCCTAGAAGTAAAAATGCATGAGATGTATTCCACATACACCAATAAGTGTGGTGTATCCTGATAAATGATAATATCTCTTGTAAAATTGATATTGAATTTGATCAAAGCTTAGATTATTGAAGAAAAAAAGTTCTGCACAGTATTTCACATAATTTGGTATTTCTTCTTGGACAATAAAAATATTTCAAAAGCATTTTTTTCGAAATTTCAACAGTAACTTGTCCGAATCCTCTCAACTGCTTTGCTATGAGATAATATGCTTGTTTACTTTAATTCTTTAATTGTTCCAAATGGCATTTATTACTTTTTTGATATCCACAACTCTAAGTACTTATATTCATCAACCACTGGAATGGATGTTGTTCTGTTATTACAATTAAAATCTTGTTTATCTTATTTAGCACTAACAATTTGGGCCATAATTTTAGTTTTTTCATGATTAATGCTCGGGCCATTTTCTCTACAATAATTATATAGTATGTATTTCAATTTGATTACAAAAGCCATGTCAACTTTCACTCATTGAATCATCTGCATGAGTAAGTTGTGACATTTCCAAACCAAATAAATGTATTGGATCAATTTTGTTTCTTTTGGCAATTAAGAAATCATTTAAATCATGCACTTAGATGCTACATACGTGTAAAGTTTGTATGAGGGAACCTATCCCCGGGAATTCCATTTTCAAGTTTGAAAGTTTGCGTTTTTTACCATCGTCTACAAAGCTTTTGACAAATTTACAAAACATACGAACAAAGGGCGTTTTATATTTCTGTAAATATGCATAACTTCTTTGGTAAGTAATGTGTTATATAATACAGAACTTCCCTATTTGAAAATCGCTCGGCTTTTCTTTATAACATTATTTTCGGAATACTAAAAATTGAGACGGATACTTGTGATTTTTGTCAGAATCTTTTCTGTGTATGAAGAAGAATCTTTTCTATGCATGAAGATAAGCTGATAAATATGCACGAATTTGGATGATTATTATTTCCTATTTTAACTATTGGTGTCATTCAACTTTTTTTCCGAGTAATTTCATCTGCATTGTGTTTTACATCAATATAGATTTCTTTAATTTCATTTTCATTAATCAGTCGACAGTAACCGTTATAATCATTATGTTTTCGAGAATTTTTCATATTTTTGAATCTATTTCGTTTTTCTGTCTTCTTAAATTTTCCTATTCAGTATTCGCTCACTTTCCATCGGTCAATCTTCAGTTGTTGGCGATTTTCTTCTAGAGAGAGAGAGAGAGAGAGAGAGAGAGAGAGAGAGAGAGAGAGAGAGAGAGAGAGAGAGAGAGAGAGAGAGAGAGAGAGAGAGAGAGAGAGAGAGAGAGAGAGAGAGCGAGAGAGAGCGAGAGAGAGAGAGAGAGAGAGAGAGAGAGAGAGCGAGAGAGAGAGAGAGAGAGAGAGATAGAGAGAGAGAGAGAGAGAGCGAGAGATAGAGAGAGAGAGAGAGAGAGAGAGAGCGAGCGAGAGAGAGAGAGCGAGAGAGAGAGAGAGAGAGATACCAACAACAACAGTGGAATCATTTTGGTGCACAGCAGCAGTTTTAACGAAAATGAAGGAGGAGAGGAGACGGTAACATCTGAGGCAGAAAGTGAGACTAAAAACCAAACAATCCGATTATTTTATGCTAACATCAATGGATTAAACATTAATATAATTAAAGACATTAATATGATCAAAGATACATGTGATGCCGATATAATATGTTACACTGAAACACAACTGAATATGATTGAACCTAACAATTGACCAATTCGACTTAATAAAAACGTTCAGCAAAACTAAGAATAATCTTGGCCGACAGATCAAGGGAATTAATCTGTATCATAAAAGTGAGGGAGTAAGTATCGAAAACTTAATTAACGAAAATGGAGATATGATAATAGTAGAAATGAAAAACAAAAAGTGGAAAGATGTTAAAAAAATACATTTGATATTTTGAAAATTCAAAATGCATCGTATAATCATGTTGGGAGATCTAAATAGCAAAATTGGTAAAATTAATGATAACGAACATTTAAATCTCCCAATAAGAAGCTCTAAAGATCTAATTATAAATAAGCAAGGTCAGGAGCTAATTAACTTTTGTAATGAAACATCACTTATTATAGCTAACGGGCGATATGAAAACGGCGAACATACTTTCTGTAGGCTCCAAAACGACCAATGTTGTAAATCTGTTATAGACTACCTGATACTTTCTGAATCTATGTTGAAGTATTTAGAAGCCTTTAGAATAATGGAGCCAAAAGTATACACTGATCATGGGCCAATGGAAATTGATATAAAAATTGCGTTAAAATCAACCGCAACTAAGTTTCCAGATAAGAATTTCAATTTACAAAATAATCCTAACAGGCGCATCGCTCCCTTCAAATGGAAGACGAACTATAATTTTGTAAAGTATAGCCAAGCTATTTCAGACAAAGGATTAAAACTTTTAGAGGAAGTTGCAAGTAAACAATTAGATAAAACGGAGATTTATGATAAGTTAGTCATGGCTAATAAGGAATCATTGCAAGCTACAATGATTGCTAATGGCCAAACAATATATACTGAGGAAACAAGATGTCTTAGAATCACGCATAAACAAAATGTTGAAATGTATAAATCAGATCAATCTGAAACAAATTTAAGCTTATTAATGCAGACGAAACGGGAACTTAACAAAAACATGAAAAAGGAAAAGCGAAAGCTACAACGAGTGAATCTAAATGAATCAAGTGAAGCAAGAGCAAATAACGACCTCAAAAAATATTGTGAATTACTTAATAAAAACAAACCTAATAGAAGCGCAAAGCATGGAACTACACTTAAATCTCTATCGTTTAAAGAAAATATAGAGAAAAGAGATAAAGAAATCAAAACTCTTAATTTTGATCGAAATAGATATTCTTTTCATAATCAAAAGAACTCACTTAGAGACGATAACACTTTAAATATGGATATTACGACAGCGGAAGTAGAAAATGCAATAAAAATTCAAAAAATTCAAAATCCAGTGGCCCAGATGGAGTAGTGTACGAAATCCTAAAGAATGACCAGAACCAATCACAGATTTTGCTTGCTCTATATAATCAAATAATAAACGACCATGCTGTTCCATGGCATTGTAGCTGGATCACCCCCATTTATAAGAAAGGTGATAAAAATAATGCCAACTCTTATCGATATCTAAATTTGTCCTCATGCATCGAAAAGTTATTGACAAGAATATTAAATGATAGATTAAATTCATGAATTGACAAGTATAAATATTGCATGAATCCCAAACTGGTTTCAGAAAACGGCATTCTACTGTTGACAATATCTGGGTTCTTCAACAAACGGTTCAAATATTCAAGAATGAAAAGAAGCCACTGTATGCATGTTTTGTAGACCTTTCAAAAGCTTTTGACGCTGTAAAAAGAGCAAATTAATAGAAAAGTTGAAATACATGATACCCAAAGGTAAATATTTATCATTATTAAAAAGTATTATAAGAGACAAAGAATATAAAATTCTCTTCAATGGGGAAGAAAGTGTCAAGTTTCATTTAGAACATGACATTCCTCAAGGAGATAGTCTATCTCCCACCTTCTTTTGCATATACATGAATGATTTTTTAAATGAATTGTACGAAAATATTTATGAATTTGACCCAGCAAAGATTACTAATATAAATTCAGCTGCACTTATATATGCTGATGATATTTTGTTGCTGAGTGAATCACAAGCTGGTATTATTAAACAAATAAAATTTCTCCATAAATTTTGTGAAACAAACAGTTTGAAAATTAATCATGATAAGACAAAAATAATGATATTTAATGAGGCAAAAGAATATGATAAGCTAATTTTGAACGATTGTATCACGCAAATTGAAGTTGTAAAGACATACAAATATTTGGGTTTTTGGATTTCAAAATCCGATAGAATACATATTGAAGATTTAGCAAAAAAAAGGAAAAGCATCTTCACACGTAACCGCCAAAACTCTGAGAGAATTCAATACTGTTGATGGCAAAATATTGACGGAAACATTTGAAATGTTGACTATATCGAAAATGAGATACGGAAGTGAATTGTTTTTTGACAAAAAATTAGGTGACCTACATCGTGTTTTACAAAAAATATCATCATTTGCGAATAACAACTCCTAATTATTGTATCATTGGTGATTTTGTTGTTAAACCAATAGAATACTATTACTATAAATCGGCTTTAAATTACTTTCTCAAATTAAATAGAAATGATGATGATAGGCTAATCACACGAATATTCAGAACCATTAATGAAAATAGAGACCATGCATTATTTCGCAATACGTGGTGCAATAGAATACATAAATTGTTTCAAAAGATTAACCTGCAAGAAATGCAAAACATGGAATGCAGTGGAAAGTCCAAAAAAATGATTGAAAATACATTGAAAGAATATTTTAGGAAATAATGGATTAATAGCGCTAAACATAGTGAGAAAGGATTAAGCTATTTAGAATTGTGCAGATTTCAGTGCGAATTAAAAACATACCTAGCAGTAAGTAACAGCAAAACTAAAATAGAAAATATTCTCAGATTAAGAACTGGAAATCACACCCTGGCAGCAGAAGTTGGAACGTATCAAAATCGTAGCACATATAAAGATTGTGTTTGTAAATTGTGTGATCTGAATAAGACTGAAGATATACAATCCGTTTCATAAAAAGTGAATCATCCTAAAATTTGACTAAATAAAACATACACTGTAAGTATGATACAGAAAGCATTTTTCATGTTATTTCATGTCCCTAATATATTTAAATGTCCTTATATAATCTGATAGGCTATGATACAGTAACGGTTCTTAAGAAGCTAATATTTTGTGACCCTACCCTTATTGTCAATGACATTACCAATTCGTCTAGGCATTGATTCCATGATATCGTTGATTTTTGACTGATCTAACTTTCTCCACTCTCTTTTTAACAGTGACGTAAGTTGTGATACGCCATCTGTAGGTAGCAGTGAACGACAAACGTTACGTTTTAGAATACTCCATACATTTTCTATGGGATTCAGATCAGGAGAACGAGCTGGCCAAGATAATGTCCTAAGCCCTAATTGAGACTTGCATAAGTTGACTCTACTACTGCTGTGACACGTAGCATTATCATCCATAAATAACCAAGTCGATGGATCACCAAGTTGATCTGTCATTTGGCCAATGTTCATTCGTAAAACATTCACATAGCGTTCAGAATTCATGGTTCCTTGCTGTACGTGAAGTTCAGAGCGGCCATTGGTCTAAATGCCAGCCCAAATCAGTAGAGTCGCACCACCTTGTACCCGGGACGATGTAAATGTCTCGGAATTTCCTGATCAGATTTTATCCATAATCTCAATCGACCATCACTATCCTTCAGACGGACTGACGCCTCATCAGACCAGACAACCCGATCCCATTGATTTCGCCAGTGACAATGACTCATTGCCCATCTGAGACGTCTTTTGTATGCTGATCTGATAATTCGATCTGAGAGGGCCTCTTACAGCTCTTGAAATTCGACTCAATAAGTCTTCTACGAATAGTGGACTTAGAAATAGACGAGTCTAGTGCAGCCATCTCAGTTAACGAGAGACTTGGATCAACTTCAACAAATCTCAAAATTAGGCGGTCTCTACGTTTGGATGTTTTGCGTGGACGGCCAGAGCCCTCTTTACGACAGAGTCGAAAATCATCATTATGCCATCGATGCACATTTGTGTAAGGGATATTTAGTCGCTTGCTTGTAGCTCGCAAAGAAAACCCTAGTTCTAGCAAGGCTGACACTTTGCCTTTTGTGAATGCGATCTCGTTATTGTTCATTTGTGCTTTGTATTGTTTTCAACCGGTAAGAGATAGATTTCTAGCTGAAAGCAATCAGGAGTGCTGCCAACACCACCGCAACGAATTCAGGAAGCTATGGAACATGAAGTCCAGTTAAATCACGTGTAGCAGTTAGATTATTGTTGATGAATAATGGTGCTATACTGGCTCTGGTTGACCGATTTTCTTTATTTTTGTTTTGCTTGATAGCCTTTGGCTTGTAGAACAACATATTACATAACAAAGGAAACAAATGTAATTTTATAAGAGTGAGGTATGATTTTGTGTAACATTGCTAAATGAAGATCAAATTATCTACTATTTTTTTATCTATAACAGGAAAACAACTCAATATTCATGCTTGAAATTTCCAACAATGATATTAGTAAGCACAACTGACATATCTTCCAAATTTCAGAGAAATTCGTTCAAGTTTGGTGGAGTTAGACAAAGTTGAAGTTAAGGCGATGTTTAAGGGTGATCCATTTTTTATGAAACAATCTGTATATCATTTTGTTGTTGAATGTCCTTGCTATGACAATGAAAGAAATGCTTTAATTCCACACCTGAAAAATGCTATGCGATCAGATTTCTATGCGTACATGGATTCTCTAACGATAAGAGAGATCAGAACGGTAGACGAATATATCGAAAAAGCAATGTATATTAGAACCATAGATAGCTGAGTTAGACCAACCGATCTCTGAAAGTCAACACGATTGTTAAAGGACTTTCATCAGAATGCATTTATGGAAAGATGAAATTGAACCTGAAATCATAGATAGCGGAATGTAGACACTACTGTTCGCATGACTTCATCCATTGCGGTGGACATGATTGACCTATCTGATCAATATGAGCAACTGCAATCATGATCAAATGCATTACTTTATCAGATTGCTATGATCATGCGAAATGACCAAATGAGACAATACATTGATAACACGAATGTCCTACTACTTTGTCTCTTATGAGTCTTAATCAGATGCAACTGTAGCAGAACAGTCAGCTGTACGTATCAGTCACTCGTGACAAATTTACATTGGAGAACGGTGACATAACTGGTGGTGCTGTTATCATTCCTCAACATTTTCTAACTACTTTTCAGGTATTTATACTGAATGTGATCCACTATAAATGATACATGAACAATATCAATTGTTATTAAAAAAAATGTTTTCCGAGTAAATAACAAGACGTTAGTAGTAAGTAAAACTCCACTTCTGGATAGCGCAAGATGGCCGCCATCGAAAAGTCGCTGACGTCCCCCCCCTCCTGTCCGTCGAGTCGGGCGTGGTGTGGCGTCGTGTTGCTTCGAGTCTGACGTCCCCCCCCTCTGGCCGGCCGTCGTAGCGCGCGGTGATGTGCTGTCCAGGTTGGCGTGGTGTGCCGGCCAGGTTGGGAGGGTGGACTGTCGGAGCTCACCTGAAAAAATCCTAAGTGTCAGAGTGACTTTGTATGGACAAAATTTTGAAAATTTTCCAAAGTGTGTCATTTCGACCTGGGACCCTCACCAAAGTTTGTTTCATCAAATTTCACTGACCCCCCCCCCCCGACAGCAATCTTCTAACTTTGGTTCTAGTGGACGGATTTTGTCTTACAGCTACTCGTTTGAAAGAGGAGAAAAAACTGCTCGACGACATTTTTGCCGCGAGTCGATCGGACCAGCCGTTCAAAAGTTAGAGCTGTTACAAGATTTTAGGTCGGAGCTCACCTGAAAAAATCCTAAGTGTCAGAGTGACTTTGTATGGACAAAATTTTGAAAATTTTCCAAAGTGTGGCATTTCGACCTGGGACCTTCACCAAAACATTTTTCATCAAATTTCTCTGAACGAGGGGGGAGGGGGGGTCAGTGAAATTTGATGAAAAATGTTTTGGTAAAGGTCCCAGGTCGAAATTCGGAAGTTTTAAATTTTTCAAAATTTTCACCACACTGGAGCTCTCACACTTAGGAATTTTTTCACTTGTGGCATGTTACATGGACATGTGCTGACGGACCGACTTCCCGTGGTCATATGAAGAATGGTTCAGGTGTCATATGATAGCGAATGATGAGACGAATCGTTTGCAACAAACCGCATGTCGCTACGATGAATACTTTCGGAGATAGAGGCATTTTAAGTTTTCTTCCGAGCATATATAAACCCCCGACAACGTAAGTCTGATCACTTCATCGAAAGACGAGGTAAGCGACGGTCGTCGCTCTAAGCTCCCGATATCGGGTGTTTCAAAGGACTATCTTTTGAAGTAGGCAAGCTATCTTCTTACTTCAAAGTTTGTATGATAGAGTTTGATAGTGTCTTTACTACTGATAATATTTTTAAAAAATAGTATGAGTAGTAAAATGCGGAATTTTTAAAAAATTCTTAATTTTCAGTTTTTTCAAAGTTTTAACATGTAGACTAAGGTTTTCAAGTATGCTGAGTTCAAATCTGCTATCAGATTTGAAATTTAACTAAGTATAAGGCAGCTTTGAGGGGTTATATCCCAGCTACTGATCACTACCTTTGACTCGGCGTTGCTGTTACCACTTCGGGGCAGTGACAATGATGTCTTCAGCTGTAAAGAGCGGGTATCGGGGAAGATCTCTCACTTCCCTAGTGATCAGTACAAGGCCTTCGGGCTGTCGACGGGATCGAGTGCCACTCACTATACTCAAATCTATCATTCCTCACTAAGTGTAATGCTTCAGGAATATGACTGTACTACATGATTCCAAACTTATACAAATTTCATTATCTTACAGTTAACAAGAAATCTCAGGCATGGCTAACGATAAGAACCGCAAATTTCATATTAAAATGTGTACCTGTGGGCGAATCAATCGCAGTGCGGACGCCAAGGCGCATGTCAAGAAGGCGGGCATCGACCACATGATTATCCTGAATTGGGTTGCGTGTGTGAAGTGTAGAGTGTTGAAGGGTGATGAGGATGAGGCGCGTTTTTACAGAGTGCATGCTGACTGTAGTGGAGGTTTGGTGAATGACTTGCGATTCACGCAGTTGATTGTGGAGGAGAGGGAGCGAATGTTGGCGATAGAGCGAGAGGGTAAGGTTGAGAATGTTGTTGAGAATGTTGTTGAGAATGATGAGTTGGCGAGAGCAGTTGCGTCGTTGGAGGCTGAGATTGGGCGAAAGAGACGGCTTGAGAGTGATGATGAGGATGATGTGGATTTAGATAGGGAGCGTGTGAAAAAGCGTGTGAGGAAGTTGAGCTCTTCGTCGTCGGACGTGTCAAACATTGTCATCACCGACCCCCCGCAGAGCTCATCTTCCCCAAAAGTGAAGTGGTGGGATACGTAAGCAGTCGGCGAGGTGGTTGAAGGATGAAGAGAAGAGGCATGTATCGCAGCAGATGGCGCATGATTTGTTGATGAATAAGTATGAGAGTTTGAAGAAGGTGAAGGATGAAGTCGTGAAGGAGTTGGATGAGTTGAAAAAGAAGGAACTGAAGTCGAAGGAGGTAGCGGATGAGAATATTCGAATGAGGCGTAGTGTGACTGATTTGAAGAATAAGACACGAGAGTTGGAAGAGAAGAATGATGACTGTGAGAAGAGGGCGAGTGCTGCGGAGAGAAGAATGAGAGATGCAGAAGCGAAGTTTGAGGAGATGATGAAGGAGATGAGTGTGTTGAGAGCGAGGAATGTTGAGTTGGAGACGACTGTGGCTCGGCGGGGTGATCGGAGGCAGGCGTATGAGAAGTTGGAGCGCATGAGGGATGAGTGGAATCGTGTGAATGAGGATAGGTTGTTTGAGTTTCACATCCCTATTCGGGACAATCATTTGGACGGTGAAGTACTCGTCAACCGAAGTCTGGACGAGTCTATAATTTGTTATAACGGCCATCCAACGAAAAAATGCCTATGCCAGCCTGAGAATGCACGGTCATCTGCACAAATTCTCTGTCAGAAAGCGCGCGAGACTGCCAAAGGATGGCTAACTTGGTAAGTGAAAAGTAAATAAGATAGTATATCCTATTCTAATACATATCATTTTCATTGCAGATCTTTGCCCGCCTTCACCACCCCATCACGACACTCCCGAGAACGAACCATCGGCTCTCTTAAGGGCCACCTAGGGGCAAGACATGATAGAACCTCCACGGGGTTTGCCCTGGGCAGTCTTCGGACTGGCGAATACTATCATTAAGTTGAATCTGCTATCAGTCAACTTGAACGTTATGCAGTCGATTGCTATCCCTGAAGCATTCTGATTCGCTGTTGAGCAATTCATTGTTGAAAACCCTATATAAGCCAGAAGATTGTAGCGCTTCTCATTCAATTTCAAGTCACGATGGAAGCAACATCTACTAGCACCATTCCCGTCTTCATCGATGAAAACAACGCCATTCCCGAGTTCATCATCCTCGACGAGTGGGATGAAGAGGATGATAAGAAGGGGAAGATCAAGAAGATCGTTTGGACGGATGGGGTGTGGACTCCGAATACCACTCGCATCCGAAAGGTGCCAGATGCACCAGCACGACCTAGGCGGTATAGGGTCTATGACAACCTAACCGTCATACCCATTGACTATTCCAGCCAATAGTCAACTTAATTCACACCCCGAGAACGAACCATCGGCTCTCTTAAGGGCCACCATGGGGCAAGACATGATAGAACCTCCACGCGGTTTGCCCTGGGCAGTCTTCGGACTGGCGAATACTATCATTAAGTTGAATCTGCTATCAGTCAACTTGAACGTTGCAAATGAAGTTCGGTGTAATACTTTCTTTCGACGGGCGTTCCTGTAAAGGGCGGCGGTGAAACCCGTAGCTATGTATACCGCAAGGGACATTCGGCAATGGTCAATCTTGTTTAACCTCTCTGCGTCATGTTTGCAAGTGATTGCCTCTGTCTCAACGTAGTATGCATTCGCGTCAGGGCGACATTTAGCCAACTGTCGAAGGTTGCCTAAAACTTTCCATTGCATACGTTATGAGAACCATACGTTCTACCTGTCTCTATCAATGAGACGAATTGATGAATGGAATGAAATGGGAGGACACTCACGCGCCACACGCAACATAACACACTTCTCTTTTCCGTAGTCTAACAAGCTCTTTACACATGGATCGCAGTCGATTGCTATCCCTGTATCAGAAGTGTACGGTATCTTAATTTTATTTGACACTATTTCAACTATCATCATCGCCCATATGAAATGTTTTAAGATTTACAAGTTAGACTAAGCGTGCTACTATTTCCAAATGGAAAAGTATACATGGTTAAATCATCCACTTAAGCCCATTCGTAGTCTAACAAGCTCTTTACACATGGATCGCAGTCGATTGCTATCTCTGTATCAGAAGTGTAAGCTATCTTACTTTTATTTGACACTATTTCATCTATCATCATCGCCCATATGAAATGTTATAAGATTTACAAGTTAGACTAAGCGTGCTACTATTTCCAAATGAAAAAGTATACATGGTTAAATCATCCACTGAATCCCCGTTCAAGTAAGTCAGTATGAAAGCAAAGATAATACGAAATAAAAATTTATTATGGCATGTATTTCAAAAGGTCTTCATCGTCAATATCGTCCCAGAGTCTGGCTTCACATAGATAACAGAAACAGTTCACTTGCTTTAATCGTTCTTCCACTGCGAGCCTCACTTTGTCGATATACTCCCACTCCGCCATAGTTCGTGGCTGGGAGTTAGGGGTGTACCACTCCCATAATTGGTGGAGGAATTTGGTGCTGGTGATCTCCATCACATCATCAGTATCGTACTGCAGATACTTCCACCTCACGCCTGTTAAGTCGGGACACTCCTCACATACACTCTCCTCTTCGTCATCCGCTGGTAATGATAACTTTCTAATATTATCGAGTCGGTATATTTTCTCCACCTTCCCCTTCATTGGAGCGTTTAGTGCAACGAGCGCCTTTGGTGATGAGCATGGAGAAGAGAATTTTGTGTTCGGTGTTGTCGGAGGGCTTGTCATGTTGACTGTGAATAATAACTTAGAAATGTTTTCTAATTCTTAAGTATCAACAAGCAACCAATCAGAATGAAAGCCAATGAATGATGAATATGAAAGTATATATGTAAAGTGACATTCGTGTCATTTCACTGTCTTTGTGACATATAAGTGAAGTGTTCTCTGGCGAATTCTATATTTGAGGCGTACAAGTGAACTGCTCTCTCGTGAAGTCTCTATCTTGTTGAAGTATCAACCTTAAACTCGACTTCGTTGAAATGGTAAGTTGAAAATTTCTTCGCTCATCTCCCTCAAACGTGTGGCTAATAGCATCTTCCTCAATTTCAGGCATCAACTTCATCACCAACGCCCTCCCTTCTCGAGGAAAGTTTAGAGTTGTTGAGTCAAAGTAGGTTGTAACAATACACTGAGACTTGAACAGAGATGATAGAATGATTTCTCTTTCAGGTGATGTGAGTTCCAGCTCAGGACTCTCGCGGCAAGGCAACGAGTGGGAATGTGCCGACTGCGGACATATGTTTACAAGGAAGCACAGTCTCCTTCGACATATCAAACAACGTGTGTGTCAACGCAAAGCGGCGTCAATCTCCGGAGGTGAAGTTGATTCTGACGATGACATCTCCTTTCCTTGCGATTTGTGCCCTCTTTCTTTTGATAGTCACTTTCAGCGATCTTCGCACAGACTTCAACACACGCATGCAAATGATCACTACACCAACGGTACCTCTACCATCTCCCTCATTAATGTTTCACATAATAATTTAGTACGCGACTACTGCATGGAGTCCAATACTCAAATAGTAGATTTTCCTGAGTGGCTCCTTCAAAATTCTAACATTATCGAAGCGCTCTTCAACAATTTAGACAATTTTAGAATGAAGGCGCTCATCTACCTTAAACTAAAATATATTAAGATAGATTTTGAAACGGGTCAAGTGACGGAGAGAATACAGTTTCATGTTCCTTCCTCTTCCGCAACTGAAGTTGTAGACTGCGAGTCTTGGCTAAATTTTCACATTCAATGTTTAAAATCAAATGTAGATAAATTCAATCAACGCGACAGCGCTCTCATTTTTGATGGTGTGGACTCAGCCATATTCAAAATTTCCCTATTAGAAAGTCATGCAGCTCGAGGCACATTTAAACTACCAAAAACGTTGTATAATAAGAAAGCTGTCATCAATGTCGATTGTAAATCACAGTGTTTCAAATATGCAGTCCTATCCATCCTTCACTATAATGATATCAACGCGAATCGAAATCATACCTATAGCTATAGACAGTGGGAGGATGAGCTAGACTTTGAAGGTTGTGATAGTAACAACATGAAAATCAAAGATGTAGAAACGTTCGAAAAACATAATAAGATTAAAATTGTCGTTCACGTGTGGGAGAAGGGGTTGAAGGGTGCCCGCTATAATTCACGTTCAACTTGTTATGAACGTGTAGTCAACCTCTTATTAGTAAAACAAGATGATAGCGAGGAATGGCACTACTGTGGTATTCCCAAAATCTCTCGCTTGTACACTCACTTGGGGCACTCTAAAAGAGGTGAACATTTTGTATGCGACCGCTGCATCCGCTCCTTTTGGAGTAAAGATAAATTTGAAACTCACTATGAATGGTGCAAGCGAGGTAAATTACAAATGGAACGCATTCCCAAGGATAAAATATTTTCACATAGGGATAATGGTGACGAATTAAGTCCCCTGCGTGTCATTTACGCAGACATAGAATGCTACATTGATGATATCATCCACAAGCCAGCAGCCATATCCTGCTATGAAGTATGGCATGACCACTTTAGGAATAGACAAAACAAAATGCATACTTGGCAAGGTGAAGATTGCATTTCAAAATTTCTAGAATTTCTCGATAAAGCTGCTAAATTTCAACAATCATATGATTCCAAATTGTAGCGTAAGTCACTACATATGTCAGATGAAGACAGACAAAAATTTGAAAGTTGCACATCCTGTCCTAAATGTCATAAAACGTTTGATGACGATAAAATGAAGAAAGTGCGTGATCATGATCACATCACTGGTAAATTTAGAAACGCACTCTGCTCCAAATGTAACTTTTCACTTAGGTTGAGACGTCGTGTACTACCCGTCATTTTTCATAACTTTAAGGACTATGACAGTCATATGCTCATAAAAGGAGGGTTGAGCCAGATGAAATCGTGGCAGTTTAATGTAATAACGCAAACGAGAGAAAAATTCATGGCAATGACAGCAAAAGTACCAGTTGATAAAACTAAAGAAAATAAGACAGTCTTCTTCGAAATAAAATTTTTAGATTCATTTCAATTCATGTCAGCGTCACTAGCTTCGCTCGTTCGTAATCTCAAGTTTCTTCCCCATAGTCAAACTTTGAAGAAACACTATCCAAACTTAACGGATGAAATAATTACTCGCAAAGGAGTATTTCCCTATGCTATTTTAGCTCAATGTCTAAACTAAATGAAACAACCCTTCCTTCCATTAACAAATTGCAAAACGATTTGACGGGTCACGATTTTCCAGTAGAAGATTATGAACATGCTCAAGAGGCATGGTTAAAATTTAATTGTAAAACGTTTGGCGATTATATGATCGCTTACTTAGAATTAGATGTCATTTTGCTGGCTGATGTCTTTCAGGAATTTCGACGAGTGGCATTAGAAGAAGACAAATTAGATCCTGTCCACTTTGTCAGTCTACCAGCCATGTCCTTTAAATCAGCCTTTAAAATGACTGGTGAGACCATTCATCTCTTACAAGACCCGGAGATGTATAACATATTTGAGCGCGAAATACGCGGTGGTCTCACATTTGTAAATAAACATCATATAAAATCTGAAACAGTAGGTGATGATCATATCCACCTAAAGTACTATGACCAAAATAATTTATATGGCAGTTCACTGTCTAAACCACTACCTCATTCTGAGTTTAGTTGGTTAAATCAAGATGAGCTTGAGTATTACTCCAACCCTTCAAACATACTGAAGATTCCAGATGAAGGTGATTGGGGATATTATTTTGAAGTGGATTTGATTTATCCAAATAGCATTAAAAATAAAACTGCTGATTTCCCACTCGCACCTGAATCTGGTGAAGTGACTGAAGATATGTTTTCACCATTCATGTCACAATTTCATAATAACTTAACAGAGTGTGGACAGCCAAGGTACAAACCATGCCGCAAACTTTTGCTCACCCAATATGATAAGAAAAATTATCTCGTGCACTTCTGCATACTAAAATTCTATTTAGAAATGGGCATGCTTCTAAAGTCAGTTCACCGCATTATCAAATTTGGACAGAAAGCCTTCCTCAAACCTTACATAGATAGTAACAGTCAAAAACGTGCACTCGCCCAAAATAATTTTGAAAAGGATTTTTATAAATATAAGAATAACAGTCTTTTCGGAAAGACCATGGAGGATGTTAGAAAACGTATGAACTACAAACTAGTCGTTGATGAACAAAAATATCACAAATTGACCTCATCACCTCTTTTCATTGATAGAGACATCAGCGATTAGGATCTTGTAGGTGTTAAAATGATAAAATCTGAAGTTAAGTTGTGCAAACCCATCTATATTGGGCAAGCCGTTTAAGATTATTTCAAGCTTGAAATGTATCAACTCTTCTACAAAATATTAAAACCATGCCCTCTCGTAAAAGAGGTTCGTTTGTTGGGTGGTGAAACAGATAGTTTCTTTTTAGGAATTACCACTCAAAAAGATTTAAATTTTAATGAAGTAGGTAAGTCATTAGAAAAACATTCCGACACATCTAACTACAATCCCACTCATCCATTCTATTCCATACAGAATAAAGCCAAACTTGGTTGTTTTAAGGATGAAACAGCAGGAAAGGAAATAGATGAAATGATTCTCCTCCGTCCTAAAATGTATTCCATGAAATTAAAAGAATATGCAGATAGTATTAAGCGTGCTAAAGGTATATCAAAATCCATTGTTCACAAAATGAAACATCGGTCCTATAAGAAGGCCTATAAAAATAAAACTATAACGTTTGTCAATATGACAATCTTAAAATCTCAAGTTCATACTGTGAAAACGCACACGTTCAAGAAACGAGCACTTTCAGCATGGGAAGATAAGAGGTGTTGGATAGGTCATAACACATCTCTTCCACATGGACATCCTGACACAAACATACCTCCACCCAAAAGAATAAAACTCACGCTACCACATTCAGGAGATGTATTGACATAATCAACTTTAACTCAGTATTTTGATGTTG
The DNA here is from genome assembly GCA_907163375.1 of Prostheceraeus crozeri. Taxonomy (NCBI): domain Eukaryota; kingdom Metazoa; phylum Platyhelminthes; order Polycladida; family Euryleptidae; genus Prostheceraeus; species Prostheceraeus crozeri. The sequence goes on along the minus strand of CAJQUW010001407.1, from coordinate 25,440 downwards.
CTTTTTGTAGATATACATGGTTGTTTTATGTATCGCATGAGATCGTTTCTTCCTTGTGAATATATGCCTACAGTCATCCCATTCCCCCTATATCTGTGAAAAGACTTTTTCATATACATATTTTTATTTCAATAAACATATCACAATGACTTCACTTTGTTTTCCGAAACACTAAAGTTACGAGGGATTTAGTATCTTTCACATGGATGCACTCTTGTAAACCATTGGTAATTTTGATAGCAATAGAGGGTATAGTTTGTTTGACGACGGGATGATAGAAAATATATTCAAACATCTTCTCGACTATTCCATATGAAGCGTCTTTATCATGAATGAAATCGCGTAAAATGTATTCTTTTTTCTCACCAACAGAAATAGGTAGAATCAAATCACTTTGAATGTAAAGGTGCTGTTCATGTTTATCAAGTGTCATTGATGTTTCTATACCAATCGTATGCGCAGCAGTAAACACAGTTTGTAGCATTGAAAAACCAAAGATTTTTTTCAAATTTTTACTCAATTGACATTGAATGTCATCGCCCAGTTTCAGAACAACGCGTTGATTTTCAATTGAAAACGAAATGTGGTGTGTTTTTACATCATATTTACTTTTCATCACATGCTTCAACTTCTGTTGTATATAAGGATTTACTACATGAATGAAGCTTTCAACTGTATGATATAGACGCGGCATTATATTGATAGCAACTTTAGATTCTTCATAAGACTGGTAAATTTTCTTGATGCGATCACCATAGATGACCACCCACCATTCATCATTAACTGAATCAGCTTTAGTGTGATATTCATGAGAAGCATACACCAGACCGATTCCAATAATAGGGGTTGGATGTCTTACAAAATTGCGCAAGGTTGGAGAGAAATAAACTGTAAGTTTGTCATTATATTTCTGAATGACCAACTTATTTTTGTCCGCCATAATTTTCTCTCCATACTTCTTACCCACAGTCTCATCCCATCGTTTTACTAACTCAATAAGTGATAAAGGTTGAACACCACGCTTTTTCAAAATGATGCGTTCTTCGCATTCTACAACATCTTCATCAAATATTTTAAATCTATAATGAAATTTGTTGATTCGATTTGAATAAACTTTTTTAACATTTGCAGTAGCAATTGACGTTAGATGTAGTCCATGACCAAAACCGAGATGTGGATAGAATTCATTATCCAACCTCAGTGTAAGACCTTTAGTAAAAGAATGAAAGCGAAGGAACTGTCTCCCACTCCAATGATAGATAGTAAACTCATAAGCTTTCTGATTTTTATTCTTCATGATGGAAGTATTACCACTATTGAATGCCTTAATAATTTTCTCATTCCCAAATGGTTCATAATAATCTGATTTTATCTGAATCCATTCATAGTTCCACTTTCCATCTTATGTTAAATTGTATGGGAACTGGAAGGCATTATTCATCGTTATTCCATCATGGGTGCGAGGAGTCAATATCATTTCCTTCAAATCATTCACATTCTGAATATTGCTATCATAGCAAATACTAGAAACGCCAACCTCCCATTCTTCTTCTAAATGTAGTGGGTGATTTAATTCTACTCGATAGTCTGATGGTTTATTTTTGGGAAATTTATTCATAGAAGCATTACTGGGCAAGTAGATTAGAAACGAGTCCTTATTTTCACTTTCCATATTATTCACATTGGAAAAATATATTAGCATACTTTTGCATTAACTCTTCATTCGGAAATGGAGTGTGATACTTGTCACAGCATCTTTATGAAAAGGAATCAACGCACCAGCATCGTCATAAATGGCAATATCAATTTGTGGGATGTAGTTTGATTTCAGCTTTGTATAATGCACTTTCTTGAAAGTATGCTCAGGTAAAATACTGCAGCTTTTTGGCTGGTATGGTATCATTGCTAGCAATGGAGCTTCAACATCTCCCACACGTACATCTTCACCAATATTGGAATATATCTGAAAATAGTTAATACGACGCGATAGTGACATGTCTGCGCTAGCTTTGGTTACAGTACCACTTTTAAAGATATTTTGATCAAAACCCAAAATGTCCATTAGAGTTTTATCCATAATTAGTTCAATACCTTTTCCACTTATAGTGAGAGACAAAACACCTTCTTTTTCAGAAAATGAAATATGTTTCTCATTAATCACTTCATTTAAATAATCTACAACCAATTTAACTGAAGTAATAATGCGAGGCATCAACACTCTTGTTTCATGTAAGATACCACCTAAAGGCTCTACACACTTTCTGTGTAAAGATACGGTCCATTCTGTATCAAATTGATTTGACCTTTCACATGGTAAATGTTGCACATCAAGTTTTCCATGAACACCTGCAGAACGATGTCGTAGGAACTGATGAAAATCTTTTGAACAAACTAATACTAGATCATCATCATTTAATTTACTTATTGCAATATGATTAGATGATTTGATATAAGTCAATGTTGCCACTTGTTTGCCATCAACTCGAAGGAGATAATTAAATTTCTTCAATAATGTTTCAGGAGGCATGTTTGTCTTTCTTGGCTTAATCACAATCTTCTTCACCAACGTCTTCTCATTTCTTAGAATAAGATCTACATAATAAGCTTCCTCTCGATATATTAACTGTTTATGACCACTTATGTGGTAATTAACATTAAAATTATCATAGCTTGTTAAGGCGCTAGCGAGGTAACCTAAATCATTTCTTAAACTTGGACTTAAACCAACAATCCAATCTTTCTCAACTACATGATGTACATAATTATGATCATCATTGTGCGGAGTAAATTGGACAATATGTTTACACGCTTTATTCAAGAAATCATATATAAACTTTTTACATGATAAGAGATCTTTCGTTGGCCACTGTGGAATGCATGCTCGGCAGCCCTTTTCACATTGGTAAGCAGCTGTGCGTCTCATATTAATAGTCATCACCTCATGATCAAAAGTATAGACACAGTTGCTATAAAAAAGTTGAGTGACACCCACTTCCCAATTTCCATTTAGCTGTTGTGCATGATCAATGGGAGTAGAAAAGAGTGCGGCTCGATTACTAGCAAATCTATTTGCGGCCGCATTGCTAAGCAAAATATGATAAAACGACATTTTTATATTGCTGATCTGCGACTTTGCATAACATCATGAGGACTTGGATTTTGGACTCTCTACAATATATCAGAGTTGATCGTGATGGAAACGTACATTTCAAAAATTCTCATGGTCATACATCAACAGGTATTACATTAACATGGCGACAATTTGTCAACCTCAATGATATCATGAGGGATTTGGAATATTTTGAAACATTAAGATTCATCTCCTTGGGTGATCAAGTTTGGCTTCAACGTCGCAACAATGAAATTCAAATCTGCCATTCTCATTCCGCAAACTGTTTCTCATTTCGCAAATACAATTGGGAGAAGTATAGAAGATACATACATCGCTCCATCATGACATTTATTCGTCGTGAGTTCATCGCCCTACTATGCAAATCTTAATCAGACATGACTACCACGCACCATGAGTTGGAAATTAGATTCCCTACAACGTATTGAAACCGATCATTATCGAAACGTCTATTTCAAAGATTCAACTGGAAATGTGAGAAGAGAGTTTGCTTTATCTTATCGTCATTTTCAATCTCTACATCATATCATGGAGGATTTGAAATACTTCTATATGAAAAGACATTCACGTATTGGAAATCGCATATGGCTGCGCGTCAACAAACGGCGAATTCAACTCTATCATTCCCAACTTCATACTAACTTCACATTTCATCAAGGTAGTTGGGAAAAGTATAAAAGGAAGGTACATCGCTCAATTTACTCATTTCTTCATTATGAAGCGCCATCGCTACACCATCGTCATCATTCTCCGTCGCTTCAGACTCTACACCAAAGTCGATCTCGCAACATTACACCAACACCTTCCAAACAGCAAGTATTACCCGGGCCGTCCTCAAATGTTAGTGGTGAAGATGAACAATTCACGGAATCTTTAACTCTTCCCAAATGGAACTGCACAGATTCTCGGCGCCCTTTCTCATTCATCGGCGCAGTCAATGCGCTTAGAGCTACAGAGACTACTACGTCGGATATGGAAGAGGGAGAGGTGTGTGATGTCGAATCTGACTGTGGACAATATGGTGATCTCTACTCAATTGAGTAAAAGTGTATCATTTTTGAAGATTCGTACCAGCAGTTACAATTTGTGTTATGAACCCGAACTTTTTCCTGCAGCTCTCATTAGTTGTTGGTTACCTGTGCATGTTGCAATCTTTCATAATAATAAAGTGATCATTACTGGACTAAAATCTCACGTACAAGCAAATGTGATCCTAGACTATCTCATCGAGTATGTACGTACCCAGCGGATGGTAAAATAAAAAACAATTTTTCCAACATGATGTTTTTATTTCAAATCATGATAGAACTTATAAATCATTTTTTCATTAGAGGATGGATTACATGAAAAGTTTTGAATAACAGATACAAATCGAGATACATGTAAACGTTTTAAGATGAAGTACAGTACAAAAGCACCACACGTTGATGAAAGTGGATGTTGTAGTATGCGTTCATTTTGCTGATATTGACGCGTATGTTTTCTCAACCACTGCTGTGTTGGTATATTTGGAGGTTGAGCAAGAGAGTCAAATAGTTCACCACGTCGGTCTTCTCCAACAAAGATCGCTTTCCAATGTTCACCGCCTAAATTCTGCGAATGAGTGTTTAGCACAATAAAGATGGGATAGTGATTTACTGCAGGTGGTAAGGTATCGAGTGAATAGACATTATCGAAAGCTTTCAACGTCGCTTCGTCTGCATTACGCTGCACTTTAGTTTTAATATCGTCAGCAGTCAACCAACTCATTAACGATTATACTGAATAATCACGTCACGATACTTTGTAATTTCAATGTTTGAATCAAAAACTGAATAAATCAATACATTGATCGTCTCAGGTAGTGTTCTTTTGAACGTCAAATCCAAACGAATATTATGAGGCACGTTCGCTTGACGATAGGGTGCACTAATATCGCTGTCAGCAGTCAAATCAAATGCATAAATAGTATATCCACTCTTAAACTCTTTCATAGTCAGTCCGCTGGTGTCATCCGTATTGTAAAAGCCAAAGACATTCATAAAATCAACATAACTGCGCATAAATTGATCCGAAGCAAAATCTGGTTTGTAGGGTGGACCAGGATGACTCACACCATTTACACGTAAAGCAATTTCACTTAACTGATTGTGTTTAAAATTGAAAGGATTCTTCTTTATATTACCATTAAATGCATCATTTTCAACCATTGCCACCATGAGGAGCTTCGGTGCTTCCTATGGAAAGAGGCCACTTTTCATGAAACTCTTTTGGTCTTTCGGAATTGTAAAGGTGAGAAGCTTTGTATGCTGAACGGGGTAAATGCCATTTTGGCGGTTAAGACCTTTAGCATGCCCTCTAATGACACTTGGATTCGGTACTACTCGACGAATGTAAAGTGCAATATCTTCCACATGAATTCAGCGCAAATTCAGGCTTATTCAATGTCAGCTTGAGTCGCATGCTGGTATTACAGTAAAAACTTTGACTGTCGAAAGAAGTCTAAATTCAGCGGACCATATAGCTGACATACTCTACTATCTTTAATCATAGCAGATCGCTTTACAAAGCCACTGTTTGTTTCAACATCAAATTTTCCTGCTTCATCTCTGTACCATCCCATGGCTTCCATATGACTTATTTGTGCTGCTGGATGAAACTGTGATACATGATTGAAATATGATTTATAGGGATAATCGCTTTGACCACCTTCCACCTGCTGCTCTCCAATCGTTAGAGAAACATCGCGAAGTAATGTAGTCAATGGTAAATTGTTCAGTCCAACTTTATGTGCATCGTCAATAGCAGTTCCATCTGCTTGCTGAATTCTAAACCTCAAATCAACCATCGCATAACTCAAATCTATGTAGTCATCACTACCACCAGGAATAACAAATTCAATGGGGCCAGCATTCTCAGCTGTTCGAGGATGATAATCTACAATACTTGAACTAAGAATATCTGTCTGTATTGCTTGTTGATCAAACAAACAAAACCCGGATGTTTTACACTCCATAATTAGAAGTTATGGCAGCGTCGTCGTTTAGCGCCTGATGAATGATTAGAGCCTCTGCGACGTTTGCGTGAATGCCTTTTGACTGAAGATCGCACCTTACCAGCTCCGCGATGTTTCCTTCTTCCTTTATTCATTCGTTTACGTTATTTCTTTCCTTGAGTAACACCAGCAAAGGTCTGCTTCAATGTTTTTAAACCGCGTTCCTTCCCACGATTCAACAAACTGCTCTTAAACCTTCTACTTCTGGAAAGATCACTAGCAACATCACCAGCAAAGCCAACGGCATTACTTAAAACATTTCGTTTTAAAGATCTACCGACATTGAATATGAGAGGTGCTACAACAGATTTCAGTGCACCAAGTATGCTAGCTCCACGTTGGCGGCGAGCGCGATGTAAATTTGTCCTCCACCACTTTCATAGGAGGGTCGTGAATAAAATGAGGCAGTTGGATTCATAGCTCAAACCCTAAACATTGTTAGTTACAACTTTGCATGAATCACTGTCGATCACTTAGATGAAAGATGTCGGCACGACGCATCCAAGAAGAGTTCATCTTGAAGGATAACCAGTCCATTTAACAAGACACTATTCTTCACCTTGCCGTTTTTTACATCGAATGATTTTCTCTACCAAATATGTTTCACTTTCAGTGACTACCTCAATCTCATCGCGGTAAAAGCTACCCTCAATTTCTTCATTATCGTAATCTTTCAACTTGTAGGTGGTGGGAGAGTCTTTTTGATTAATCCTTGATACTGTAAATACCTCCTCTGTCCAATTCGGAAGGTACCCTTTAGCAAAAACACTCTTCACTTTTGAGATACGAACTTTATCGCCAATTTTCACATCACTTTTCACATGAGTGCGTTTACGTTGGAATGATTCGCGCACTTTATCTACATTGTCAGCATTTACATCTACTGGTCTGAGTCCAATAGAACGATGGATAGAGTGATTGTAGGCATGGAGTGTATCTTGTAGAACTTTTGTCCAATTTTGTGTCAAGTTGGCAGTAAAATGTCGCCACAAGCGATTTTTTAATGTGCGATTAAAACGTTCAACGAGTGCAGCTTTATAAGCACTCTTTACACTAAACAACTCAATGTCATGCCTCTCAAATAATCTTCTCGCATGCTGATTTTCAAACTCTTTTCCTTGATCACTCTGAATTCTTTTTGGAATGCGACCTCGAAAAATTGTTTGGAATGCTTTTGCTACTCCTTTCCCTTCTTTAGTTTTTAAAGGTTGAGCCCACGCATAACGCGAGAAAATATCAATGACGGTTAAAATAAAATTATTGCCCGAGTTATGTTTTGAAATGGAGGCAACATCACACAAATCTGCTTGCCACTGTTCAACGATGTCATGAACAATATAATGGCGGGTGCGGTACTTCTTTTTCGCTTGTTTGTGGAGTGTATAGGTAGCCTGACCCTTTAACCATCGTTTCACTTGTGATTGTGGAAGACCACTCGCTTTTGATAATTTCTAGATAGATGCAAATCCTGCCGGATGTTTTACATCATAATAGATTGACTTCAAACGTTCAGCCGATGACGACCGACTCTTTTTCCTCCTTCTCATCTTTTTGTTTTCTTGCCTTTCTACATTTACAACAACTGCAGCATTTAGCTTTAGCGGTTTTGCGATCGTGTTCACATTGCTTAGGGGTTTCATTCTGAGAGATGACGCAGCAAGTGCAAGTGACAACGACATTCACCTCTGGCGGCTCATTACATGGCAAGAAACACATCTGCTTCATATTAATAGTCTGAGAACATGTATTTCCTGGGAGGAGCTGTTTTACGTTTTCCTTTTACTAGTTTTAGTGGTGATGTAGATCTACGTCGAGTTCTTCCTCTTGTTTGCTTAGTGAGTGTGGGAGGGGATGTAGCAGGTGACGTCTTAAACCAATTTGTTGGCATTTTCATCGCCTGAAGCATTGGAGCAGTAGCCACTGTTGAATCAAGTTCTTTCAATGTCTCATTATTCAAAGCAAATTTTGGCACATTATGCTTTTTCAATAGTTTAAGAAAGTATGACCAACCAGGTGGAACATAGCCCTGACGGCGCTTTCTACGTGTCGCATACTGAATCAAGTCTTCATAACGTGAAGCATCAATCACTTTATTTTCATCTGTAATGATTTCTCCTCTATCATTTACATTGAGATGGGGTTCAATACTGTTGAAAAGAGATATGGCATGTGCGCGAGATGCTAAAGGTGTAGCAGTCGATACAGAGTCACGCATCTTATTCTTCAAGTTTTTCAATTGCTCAACAGTTTCTGATTGTAATAATACAGCACGATGTGGATCTTTGATGTGAACATTTTGCTGATAATCTATTTCTTTCCTATACATTTGATTTGCAAGAGGTTGCTTTACTTGCTGCATGGCAGTCAATTGTACATATTCATCCTGAGGAATAACAATCATGCGAGAATAAGAACTCATAGTTTGTAGATAATCATGGGAGTATTCAAAATATCACTTCGAAATCTAAATTATTCCGGACACTCTTGCGTAAAGTCAATGAATAAGTAACCGTATGGTTTTTCAGTAGCTGCTTGAAAAATTTCAATTAAGGCTTTTGATCCTCTGGGTGCAACTTGTCGCGCTAAAATTTCAAATTGACTTTTATCTCGCGGATTCTTGAAAATAGCATAATAGTGTGTATTCAGGTTTCGTGTACGAGCTTCTTTTCCATCAGGAAACAAATTTTGTGTGATATAGATGATAAAGCACCTTTTATGATGTGCTGCACGAGTGAACATATCTGTAACATCTTTTGAATTCTTACTTTCTTTTAATAAATCATCCAATACAACAACATCATTAGACTGAAGTTTATCCACTGCAATAATTCCTTCATGTCGAATAAAGTTGCGACTTTGCAATTCCTGAAACAGCGACGGTTGATAAATGCCATAACACCAAATCACTCGATTGATAGGTTCCTTAAACAACTCCCTTCTTTTATCCAATAAATTCAGCGTGAAAACAGTTTTACCTGCATGAGATGGACCTGATACAGTCAGAACTTTATCACATTGAAGTCTGAAATTCATTATAATACTTTGAGATTCAACATTTGCATAATTAACGCTTAGAGCCAAAGATATTACCCAATACGTTGCCCACGACAGGAGCTAACATTGGAAGTATTGCTGAAAGGAAACCGCCCTTTTGTGTTAGAGTTTTCCTCTTTCTTTGAAGGGTGACTTTAGGATTGGAGATGAAACGCAATTTTGTGGCATATCGCTTAAGTAACTTTCGTTGTTTTGGCGCTAATTTCTTCGTCCTCAACTTTCTGACATGAGAAATAATTTCACGAATGAATTTATCGTTGGCATGTCGTATAGCATTGTATCGCTGATTTGCTTTCATTCGTCGGAGAGCTTGAATGGCTGAAGAAAACTTTGAAGACTTTTGACTTTTACGTTTCGCCATTTTACGTTTCGCCATTTTCCGTGTTAGTCTTTGCTAAAACCTATCTTTACCACATTTGCATAGGTACTAACTATTGCGACATAAGTGACACTCGAAATGAGCAATATCACAGTGGTTACATTTGCAAAGTTGAATGCAATTACGTATGAAACAGCGTTGACAAAAAGCGTGCTTACATCTCTTGAAGATGCGCTTTTCATTTCCATCCTTTCGCTTACATACATCACAACACATAGTTTCGCCGTTACTGATGTCTATAGCAAGTCTTTTTGAAGATATGAATTTGCTAGCCTTTTCTAAATAATAGACACATGTACAGAAGGAATATACTTCGAGAGTGAGCAGACATAGCTCGAAAACCAGTTGTGCTACAATCAAGTACCACTGCATTTTCAATTTTTCTTTATCGAAAGTTGAATGTGAATGTCTGAAATCGCTTCAATCACTAGACTGCTACCATGATGGTTAAATGCGTTAAGACGTTCAGCAATTTTTATCATATGTCTTTTAAAAAATTCTGTGGGGTGATCTACCACTTCCATTGAATAAGAATCAAAATGGAAAGAGCGAGTTTCCACCTCTTCCTTTCCAAAATGACTAAACTTAATCTTCGCAACTAATCGCGCCATGACAATGCTATCAGAGAATGTATTCATTAACTCTAGAAATAGAGTGCTAGCATCATCGACCACTGCTTCGATGTCGGTCTCATCTTTATGAAAATTTATCACATAATCTTGAACAGCTCCTTTTAAACTTTGCCTATGAAAATGTAATGTTCCGCAGTCGTTTGAGAAAGACATGATCGCCCTTTATCTAACCCATCCATTGCATGAAAACAACAACTCTTCTCATAGTAACATTTATTGAATAACTGCAACAAGCATGCATTATAAATCAATGGTTTGAAAGAGATAAAATAGATACAGCTGGTAACTATCATACAGCGAGCAATGATAACCATACAGGACTTTGGCAGTGTTGAGGTAAGGAGGAAAGAAGCATTGGTTATGAACGTAGCTACTACAACGAACAGACAAAATAGGAACAGACAAATCCTTAAAACGTTTCGTGACTTGATGGTAGTGTTGATTCACTCTACTATCCCAAGGCGGGAGCAAAATATCATTAATGATTAGATTGGGAAATACTTTCCTCTCCTTACCAGGATTATTACAAAAGATGCGTATAACATTGAAAGCAGCTAACCATCCTTTAAAGTCAATAAGAAGAGCACTCTCACAAGAAAAGCCATAGTCTTGCAAATATTTCAGATTAAGTCCATGAATGTGTTTTCTCGCCCATTGATCAACATTGGGATTGCAGTTGGCATGTTGATGATAGACACTGACAATCTGATATGTCCAATTGTTCATAGCAATAGCACTGAGCTCCTGTACAGGTTCACCCTCACAATCCATAAAAATGATGATAGAAGCCTAAAACGGAAATTTACACATCTAAGGAAACGTTCTATAACATATTACAAAATGAAGAATTACATCGATGCTTTTCACGACAAAATACACAAATGATATGATGGCAACGAAGAAGTAAAATGTATCTAATAAGACCACGTCTACGACACTCAAAGCACATAAGCGAATTGTCATAGGTAGAGTTAGGAAAAGACTAGTAATTCTCCTTCTTTGATTTGCGTTTTGATGCAGCATTCTTCTCCGACTTGCGCTTCGTACCACTGCTGTTAAGGATTTGATCAATTATGTCGTCCACGTTGGGTGGTTTTGGAATATATAGGATGGATTCCATATGCATGGAGAGAGAGGCTATTTTATTATCCTTATGCCGACCATAATATAGCCCATTCACTTTGAAAAGGATATCCCAAGTACCTTCTCCGAGCTCGTCGCATGTGATGGGTGCTGAATGATCTCCCTCCTTCCTATAGTAAGTGCACCAATGTGATACCGGTAGGCAAATTTGATTACTATCCCAAATCTTTCTATAGGGAGTATCCTTGTCATCTCTCGCCTTCCACTCTTGAGCAAGAGGAGTAGGAATGTCCATATTTAATGTCACGTACTCCTCATTAATATCAAGTTGGTGGCGAATGTACGGACTCACGGGGATCAGTATGTAGTCCCCACACTGATTGCGCATTATCTTGACATCCGTGGAAGGGAGCATTCCCGTTTGGAGTACTACGCTATGATCGTCATAACGCAAGACTTGTTTAAATTTACGCTGTAGCGGTGTAGGATTATGTACCTTGGTTGTTTCTTCCACTGGCCTCAGTTGTAGATGATCTGATCGTAGCGAACCTTGTAACGTTTGACCGCCATTTTGTCCTACTAGTGCAGCAGATGGAGTAGATGCCTGAAAATGAAAAAGATTGTATTAAGTTTACGTTCAAGGGAGGAGACGGAGGAAAGTAGCGACTTACCATTTTAGTTGGATAATAGAATAGGGAACTAGAGAGAGGAAATGTGCGTCCGTCACTCGTGTGATTCAACGATGGAATGATTCTCACTGTGGAAGGCTCGCTATTTATATAGAAATAATTGATTCTCATTGGATGATGATCCTCATTGGACAATAACATCAAGCTGATTCCAAATCTGGCCTCCGTTTACCAATCCGAGCCTTCATTCGCCCGCTGGAGCTGTTTCTTGGGAAGTTCTAACTCTGTCGTTTTTCGTCAATCTCCCAAAATCTTAAATGGCGTCTCACATCTAAACGAAGACAGATATGAACAAGCCGTTTCTTTCACTGAATTTGTCTCACTCTTAGCTTTCAAACGAGCTATTGCACGACTTTCTACGATCTCTAGAACCAAAGTTGGAAGATCGGTGCGGGGGGAGGGCTCTGAAACTTTTTCTCTCCGATTGACTTGAAACTCACCATACCGATGCAGAATTTCACGCTGAATCTGAATCTGGCGTCCTTTTTCCCATCCGATGGTTCTTTTTGGCGCTACAGCCCAAAACGACCAAAATTCTAACTCTGTCGTTTTTTCTCCAATCTCCCAAATCTTAAATGGTGTCTCACATCTAAACGAAGACAGATATGAACAAGCCGATTCTTTCCACTGGAAGCCAAGATCGAAGCTAGCTCTCCCGAGGGGGGGTCCGTGAAATTGGATGAAACAAACTTTGGTGAGGGTCCCAGGTCGAAATGCCACACTTTGGAAAATTTTCAAAATTTTGTCCATACAAAGTCACTCTGACACTTAGGATTTTTTCAGGTGAGCTCCGACCTAAAATCTTGTAACAGCTCTAACTTTTGAACGGCTGGTCCGATTGACTCGCGGCAAAAATGTCGTCGAGCAGTTTTTTCTCCTCTTTCAAACGAGTAGCTGTAAGACAAAATCCGTCCACTAGAACCAAAGTTAAAAGATTGCTGTCGGGGGGGGGTCAGTGAAATTTGATGAAACAAACTTTGGTGAGGGTCCCAGGTCGAAATGACACACTTTGGAAAATTTTCAAAATTTTGTCCATACAAAGCCACACTGACACTTAGGATTTTTTCAGGTGAGCTACGACAGTCCACCCTCCCAACCTGGCCGGCACACCACGCCAACCTGGACAGCACATCACCGCGCGCTACGACGGCCGGCCAGAGGGGGGGGGACGTCAGACTCGAAGCAACACGACGCCACACCACGCCCGACTCGACGGACAGGAGGGGGGGACGTCAGCGAATTTTCGATGGCGGCCATCTTGCGCTATCCAGAAGTGGAGTTTTACTTACTACTGACGTTAGACTAATCTGTTGCTGGGTGTGATGTGCAAATAATACCGCTTGATAATTGTGATTAATAACCTGAAGTATTGCTCTGAATTACTCGTATATCAACGAATCCATTGACAACAAAGTGATGCATATTTTGTCTCCTCTCTTCCATGTGTATTGAACTTTCATCTTTTTTGTGCATGATTCATCGACACATCTAAGTCTCATCGTCAACCTCATTTGTAAATATCTCAGTACTTTTTCACACATTCATCGTTATATTTTATGGATATCAACGGCGATAGTGGTGCAGTTGTTTTTAACTTTCATCGTACGTCCCCATTGTCATCTTTCATCTTCTGCCGCTCAACTTAATAAATGTAAATGTATTTGTTTGTCCCACCTGTTGGGCAATAAACATTTTTGAATTTTTGAATTTTGAATTTTGAGAGAGAGAGAAACTTGTGAATGAAAAATGGCAGAATCTCAATCATATTTTCTTGATTATATGTTATAAAGAAAATCGTGAATCAAAATACAAGGAGAGCAATTACTTTAGCAAAATTAAATTTTATATTTCAAAATTCAAAATGAAGCACATAATTCTGGTAGGAGACTTAAATAGACGAACCGGAAATTTAAGTGATATTAACGGAGTGACCCTGTTGCCAAGAACTTCATCTGACGAAATAATCAATGGACAAGGCAGACAAATTATTGAATTCTGTAACGAAACATCACTAATTATTGCAAACGGTCGATTTGAACCTGGAAAGTCTACATACATTACGCTACATGGCGATAATTTAAGAAAGTCAGTCATTGATTATTTACTAATATCGCACTCAATAATACCATATATAAGGAAATTTGATTTTTTGTAACCTACTCTATATACTGATCACATCCCACTGATATTCGAGTTGGCTACAGACGAAAAGAGCGAAGCTCCTTGCAATCATTCAAATAATGATATATCAAGACGATCATATAAAAAACTTAACCCATCCAGATCAATCAGACCTCATAAATGGACTAGTCAAAATGAAACGAACTTCGATAATGATTGTTATAAAATCAGATGCCAATACCTTTTACATGAAATTAACGCTAATAGTCTACCCACCCCAGTTGGGTATGAAAGAATGATAGACGACAAGAATGTCGCAACAAGAAAAATTCAAAATTCATCAAATAAAATCATTTATTCTGAAAAAACAAGGGAATGTAGAAGAGCCTATAAAAAAGCTATTTACGATCTAAAGTGTGAAAACAGTGAAGACAACTTAGTCAATCTAATGAAATACAAGCGTGAGTTAAATAAAACAATCAAAAGAGAGAAGAGAATAAATAAATTAAAGAGACTTCAAAAATTAGAAAAAGCGAAGTTTGAAAAAAATCATAAAGAATACTGGCAAATTATAAGAGAAAACAAAACATTAGTAAAACATATCCAGAAAAGCAATCTTACAATAAGCGATTTCCAAAAATATGTCGAAGAAATAGATTTAACATCGCTTAGAGAAGTAGATTGTATATCGACCCACTGTATTTCTTCACTGATAATTACAAACAAAATTTCGGCTACAAATATGTACGATTACAAAAATCTGGAATCAGATATAACAAGTGAGGAAGTAAAAGAATGTCTGAAAAAAGTAGCCAACTCGAAGTCCAGTGGACCAGATGGTCTTGTGTATGAAATGTTTAAAAAAATATAGACGAATCGAGTGAAATTTTAGTGCACCTCTTCAACAGCATAATGGAAGATCGAAACATTCCATGGCAATACAGTTGGTTGGCACCCATACTTAAAAAAGGAAGTAAAGACAATGTAATGTCTTACAGATGCAAAAATTTATCAACATGCTTAGAAAAAATAATGACAAAAATTATTAATAATCGACTTAACTCCTGGCTAGAAGGGAACCACGTTATCCACGAATCCCAAATAGGCTTCAGAAAAGGACACTCCACCCTTGACAATATTTTTATACTAAGAGAAATAATTCAAATTTATAACAATAGAAAAGCTCCACTCTATTTATGTTTCATCGATTTGTCAAAGGCATTCGATTCAATCTCGAAACGTAAATTAAAGGATAAACTAGACAACACGATCCCAAATAGCAGAATCTTAAAATTAATCAAGAATTTGATTGACAACAAACGTTATAAAATTCTATATGAAGGAGAAGAAAGTGATATTTTCACACTCAGAAATGGAATTCCACAAGGAGATAGTTTGTCACCGACACTATTTTGCTTATTTATGAACGATCTACTAACTATAATGGATGGAAATATAGCAATCCTAGACCTGACAAAAATAAATGACGCAACCATAACGGCGTTGATGTACGCGGATGATATTTCATTGTGCAGCGAAACGCAAGATGGATTGATTAAGCAGATTGGGATAGTGAATCAATATTGTGATGATAATGGATTAAAAATAAACTACAACAAAACGAAAATTATGGTAAAAAAGGTGAACACTAAATATAGTCACGTTAACATAAAGCACGGCAGCTCAGTAACAGCTATTGAAATTGTTCAAGAGTACAAGTATCTCGGGATGTTCACAGCAAATAGCGATAGAAAGTATATAGAACTATTAGAAAATAGGGGTAAAAATCATCATATACAGCAGCAAAAACACTTAGAGATTTGGTCACGTTAATGGAAAAACTTTAAAAGATACTTTTGAAATTTTAACTTGATCGCAGATGAGATACTGTGGCGAATTCCTTTTCTATAAAAATCTAAAAGACCTGAATTGTATACAACTCCAATTTTATAAAAGGTTCTGCTATTTGAAAAGTTCTACCGCGAATTACTGCATCATAGGTGAATTTGCCATAAAGCCCCTCGAATTTCTTTTATACAAAGCAGCAATTCGACTATGGATAAAATAAATTGATAACAACCAAAACAGTCTAAGTTCTAAATTATATCAAAGCGTTTTTAACAAGGTAAATTCAAGAGAATATGCAAATACATGGATACATCAAATAAGAAAATTATTAATGAAATTGAATCTGTCAAACCTTTGGGAAAACCAACTTTATTGCAATATCTTGAGTTATGCAGGTTCGACAACGATTTAAAATCATATCTATGTACCGCATCTGAGATGAGCGAAGACATGTTGATTATGCTAAAGTTCAGAACAGGAAATCACAAATTGATGGCTGAAATAGGACGATATGGTAATAGACGAGATTATGAAGAATGCTTTTGTCCTCATTGCCCTGACGAAATAGAAGACACTTATCATTTCCTGATTCAGTGCTCACATCTTAGCAAATTACGTCAAAGATATCTAACTGAATTTATAAACACCACCAGGACAGAATTTAATCTGATGTTGGACAACAGTAGCGGCATCATAATGAAGTCAATATCTATGTTCATTAAAGAAATCAACAAGGAGAGAGCTATCTTGCAATGTTAAATGATGATCGACTTATAGAATCGATGAAGCATGAATGACTGCAATGATTATACAAAATGGAATCGATAGCTATCCCGCATAGATAGTGGTTCCCGTGAAACAATACATTCTCGGTACATCTTGAAATTGATAACTAAAAGGAGATGCGTAAGTTGGAATCGACGTGAGTCGGAAAAGTTAACAGGAGTTCTTATAAAACAATAGATTGAATTGATATCAACTGTCAGATAGACGGCGACATATGCGTCACAAGCGATAGCTATGTCGCGCAAAATAAAACACGACTTGATTCTGCACAACACAACAATATTATCTTTTCAATTTCCTATGTTAGTGTAATACGTAGACGTTACAAAATGAGACGCTATTGCTAGCTTCATAAAGAACGCGTCCAATGAAATTATGAATATCGATCAGCCGATAGTATCAATGTGAAATGATTAGGAAATTCAGACTGTTTCGTAAATCAACTGAATAATTACCTAATCAAGTCGCAAGCAAGAGCCGGATCAGCTTCATACATATACATTTTACCAAACCCTCAAATCCTTTGTCATTACAGGTGAGTTGAATTATTGATTCAAATTACAGTAGCATATTCTTAACTACATTAATTAACATTTCGTGACTTTTTTGCTGTCCTATATTAGAAATTCATTTTCTGCCGGCCCTTGCAAGACGACTCTTAATACTGTGGACGTGACTGACCAGATTGAATTAATATTAAAATAACCATCAAACATAACTTTTTGAAAGCATGGTTTGAATGATTACTCCTCTCCTTTTTAAATATTTCAAATCCCGGTATACATGGTCAAAAAAGGTCATGCATTCCCTCATCCTTGCTGACAATATTTGTATCTTCATTTCACTCATCATGGTATTTTCATGAACTTTGAACTCATTTCATTGAACACTGCAAATTCACCTGTACATGATTCCATTCAAGTTATGTATTGACTTTCATAAATAAACTTTTCATTGAATTTTTACCATCTCATTGTCATCTCGAACATGTCATGTGCTGAACTGCATACATCACAATTGTACATTTACTTGGGCATTTTCACATAAAAATAAAACCCCTTGAATTTTGAATTTTGAATTTTGAAAGAGACACTTCTCTCATAGCTCCTGAATTTTCGTGTTTCGTTTGAAGTAGTTCGCTGTTGCCCGGTTGTTAACTCTAACGCTGAAGCAAAAACATGATTGATTTAATTAAATACTTGCGTAATTAAACAACACCATTATGGGTGACTTTACAGTTATCTAGCACAGGACAAATAAATAAATTAAATACCTTTAGCAAATACGACATTCCGTTATATTCAGCAGAGTGATTAATTTTTGGCTGATGCTCTTTTATCATTAATGCCTCTACAATACTGATTTCATAGTTACTTGTACCTTTATATTTTACGCGGAACTGATTTTTTATATCATACGTACATTAATTACATATACAGACATGTTGTTTGATGGCAGTCTGTTTTACAATGTTCCTCGATCCTCTGTTGAAGTCGACGTTTGGTTTTGACAATGTATGTTTGGCTGCCTGGATGTCCCAGGCATGAGAATTCGTAAACAACGCACGTTTTCAACAGGGGATTCGATTTACATTTTAGTGAGACATGCGACTTTACTTTTTTGGTGTAAAAAACTACTTTGGCATTGATACCGTATTTTTTGTAAATTTTAGAAAGATAACATTTAAACTTGTGAGACGTTTTTCCAATGTACTACGGTATGACTGTATATATAACATCATCAGAATCATTACTTGTTTGTCTCCACGTATTTGGCGGTACTTGTACATGTGATTCAGTAATTTTGTTTTATTATTTAAGAAAATATTTACGGCTTTTTCTATTATTAACTTAGGATAACCATTTTTTGAAAAAACATCGATCATATGTTTCACTTCACTGGGAAAGGTGTGCCAACTACTTGATGTCATATATGCTCTATGTCAATCCATCTTTCCATTGTTTAAGATCAATCCAAGATGGATTGATAAACGGCATGCTACATAGAGCATACATGGTATCAAGCAGTTGGCACACTTTTCACGCAATTGTTTAATTAAATCAATCATGTTCTTGCTTCTGCGCTATTGATCAGTGTTTATTCGCTTCGATTTTCGTTTCTTGTTCTTATTACACATGACGAGTTTTTCTGCTTTTTCATCACAGATACTTTTAACTGATAAATCATTTCTAAGAATTAGTGTGTTTTAATCCTTGCATTTTCTGGAAAACGTGTCATGATCAAAGTTATCGATCTTATCTATTTCACATTTGTCTGGTCTTATCAATTTGTCGGGATGATCACATTGACGATACCGCTGTTTTCCCTCTGGCTTGAATGCAATCCGAAATTTTTTGTATTGGAGAATGGTCTGTATACAGTATATGGTTGTAATATTCGAAATGGTGGTAGAGGACATGTCATTGATTCCCATAAAGGAAAGCAGTCTGTCTGTAATTTACGTATCCCATTATTTTGAACTCTATAGTGTGTACATCTTCCTTCAGAATTATTTCCTAGTCTGCCATCTGTAATTATCAAAGAAGTTTCATTGCATCTCGGCCCATTCTATTTAGTAGCACGTCTTCCGACTTTCGGTCTGGAAGTCCATTGCATACATTATTGGCTTCATTTCCGATGCGTCCAATCAAATCTCCGATGTATGTGATGTCTTCCATTTTAAATTGGATCATATATTGTTCAATATTTCCATATAAATTTCGTTCTTTATATTTTGATTCGCGATTCAAACAATCAGAAATAAACCTTTCAAATCACTCTAATACTTGCTATTTCATTTTAGGATTTGCAAATTTCCGCTTTATCTTACAAAGCTTTCTGTGTTTAGCTTGAAAAAAACTTCTTATATAATGAAAAACCTTTGACACGTCTACCTCGACTAGTTTTCTGTTACCATAACATTAGTTGATCATAAACATCACAGTCTCATTAAAGCATGTGATATCAGCTTTCTTTGTGTCATGCAAAGGATGGTCATTTCAAAATTTACTTTCATTCATTTATATTCACATGGAATAGTTCTATATTCATATATTTTCTGTCTACATATATTTTCGGAAGCTTTTTCATCCTCTCCTTCATCTCATAAGAAATATCGATTGTCTCCATATAGCAATTACGCGGAGTTTGTGTACCAATCGTCATTTGTTCTGTCCTGCTTGTTTGAATGTTCATGATGATTTGGTGATGTTGGCATGTTTCTTTCTGCAAAACTGCTTCTTTCTGCTGATGTTGGGTGACAATTCGCAAATTAAAATCAATAAGAAGTTCGTGCACGAATTTAGGATGAAAATGTCAGTCGCTCTCACACTACAGTATATGCCTGTTTTTCACGCTCCACAATGTCGATCGCTTGATTCTGTCGTTTCGTCGGAGACATCGGTTGTGACATACTTCCGTGTAAAGGCCAGTCGTCGCTTACATCTTCTTCGCCGATTAAAGCCTCTTGTTTCCACTATAAAGTTACATGACATATATTTGGCAATCATTCGATCAGTTTTTGACTATGCTTCCCCAGTCTTCGTTGGACTCAATAAAAAAGATAACAATGTGCTTGTAAAAGTTGAAAAGAGAGCCCATCGCATTATGTACAATGGTATATCAAAATGTGACAAATGTGATGTTGTTTTAGAACGTAGGCGAATTAAATTGTCACAAAATTTGTTCAGTGTAATTGAAAGTGACTCAGAGCATTTGTTGAGCGATCTTTTGCCGTGTAAATTAGCTCTTTCAAATAACTATTCCTATCCTATTGTTCGAACAGAAAAATTCGCTCGTTTCTTTTTCCCTTTTATGATTCAGCATAATATAAAGTGCTCTTTTAAACATAGTTAGTATATCTTTGAATGCACATGTACGCATATTGTGTGATATTGCAGCAAATTTTTTATGTTTACTGTTTCATATTACTTGAAGTTCACTTGAATGTAGTTGTAACACTGTATAGATTTTCATATACGAGAAATAAACGCATACTTACTTACTTACTTACATGATCATTGTATTTCACAAGAATTCATGATTTTGTAAGGCTTTCTATGACAACAGGTTAATAAGTTCGACGAAGTAAATAATCATTTTCCTGGTCGGAAATTATTAACCTGGTGCAGACTTCTATGAAAAAAGTCATGCATTATAACAGATAATGCATAGATTTCTTCGGTAATTATCTGTCATAATAACCTCAAATATATGCATTATATTACATTTAAAGCACTGTAAATGGTATTTAGTATTGTTAAAAGCCATATTTTATTTTTCAGGAAAGTACTATAGTTTGTCGATATCTGTATTTAAAATCTCAGTACTTACATCAGTGTAAGTACTGGTCATAAAAGTACTTACATTCAGTTAAGGCAAACAACTAGAACACTTTGCAAAAACACAGAAGTCATTTTTCATTTGAGTCATTTAGTTCCTTGCATTCATTCACTGTAATTTTAACAGTGCAATTTTGGAATGAGAACCTTGCTCCACTTTGACACTCAATGGATCTCACTTCGTTATTTGACTGATTACAGTATATAGCACTGCTCATTTGCTTCTCAAATAAGCTTCCATCGATGTATGCAGAATCTGCAGCATCAGATATGCGGCCAGTCTTCTTCCTGGCGACCTCGCTTGGAATCCCGGCTTGCACCAGCCTATTCTTCGTGGTCCTTCTCAGGCTTGTATTTCTAAGGAACATGTCACTTGATGTAGAATGTAGAAACAAGTTCCTCACAGTTTGCTGAATGCTATGTATACCCTAGCGGGTGTTTTTATACCAGACGGGGCCTCGAGGATAAGGTATGCATGCAAGATAAAATGCCTTGTTGCCTTCTTGGTTATGAGCTTCAGGGCGATGCGACACGTACTCTTTGAATAACTTCAAAGGACAGCGTTCGGCATTATCACTGGCATACACTCGCGTGACCTTCGGATCCATTCTTGTGTTAGTAATACCAAAGTGTTTGTTTTTAGACATTCGCTCTGTGTATTCAAGAAAGTCACCATTTTCATCCTTTCCAATGCGTATTTGTGAATCCTCACCGTAGTCCAAATCATATTGCTCTTGAGCTGCTCTTAAGCTAAAATGCAATCCAAGATGATAAATCAACGTTTGCTGAAGTTGTTTTGGATTTGAATATCCAAAAATTCCTTTTCGCCACAGTTCATCTTCGGCTTCAATCGATATATTGTTTGCTCGCTTTTTGGGTTTAGCAAGACCAGCCTTAGCTGACAGTTTCATTTCAGCATTTAGGACCATGCGCGACTCTTGAAACTGAGGATCTTTGAATGAATAAGGAGAAATTAAAATTGTAGTTGTGTATGAAATTGTATTGAATCATCGCTCCAAGCTCTTTTAAAGTTGACGGTGGATACCTGCTACCATCAGTTTTTCTGACATCAGAAAAGAAGTACTTGAGGCAGTAATTCAAATCGGATTCGGTAAATTCATCAATTTCCTTGATTACCTTTAATGGACCGTGAATTCTAATTTTCCATTCATCGTGCCAACTCTTAAATAGCTTAAATGCCCACTTCGCTTTTTGAATAGTATTTTTTGGGGTCACTTCATTAAGATGGCTTTGAATTTCAGTGTCAGTAGTTGATGCAAATCTAGTGGAAGTGGGAATTTGATTTTCAGTAATACGTGAAGCCATTATCGTGTAAACCTTTCAGGAGATGAGCTTGGATAAAATGACCAGATTATTCCAGTTTGATTATGCATGATTCAAATTTCAAACATCATTGAGAATATCATGGAATATACCAGGTAATCCATGGACTTCTAAATCATAGTGCTATTGTAGTCTGTGGATGAACCATAGAATTCGATCTTTCATGCCTTTGCTATCCATGGACTCCTACAACGAATGCATAGATAGATAAGACTGAATCCATAGAATTCCAAGGTTTCAAATCTAAAAATGAAAATAAATCTATGGAAACCTAGATATTCTAGATCTCCAAGAATACAAAATCCCAAATCTATGGTTGAATATATCAATTATGTTTGTCAATGTTGATATCATTACATACAGTGCTATAAATATGTTATAAATGCCTCGATGTCGGATCCAAATGGCCAAATATCCTCGTGGCTTCGCCACTCGGACATTCTGACCATTTAAATCCTCTATCGAGGCATTTATCATATACTTAAAGGATGCTCATTTTAACTATGTCACGTTTTAGATAGGAGGGAAAATATCTTGTATTTCATATAAAATTTATACTTCTTAACAAATAAATATCTATTGCAAGAGAGCGCTAGATGACTCCAGACTACATGTACATAGAAAATAGTAAAACTGACCATGAAGGTGGCATTATGGACTATCATGGACTCCTAGATATTAAATCTCGACTATCTATGAGTCCATGAAGATATGACATTATGCTTTATGTTGGCTAAAATATCAAATGAAATTTCGCAGTTGGAGTCATCTAGCGCTATCTTTTTTCATACAAGGAAGTAAAAGTCAATAATGTTTCAAATTGTCGACGCTGAAGCATTCAAAGATTTGGGGTTAGTATCACCTATAAGGGACTTCAATAATGATCCCACTTGGACATTTGATGACAATTTTGTCACTTGCAGCTGGCACGTCCGTTGGTTGATTTTGTTCATTTTTGTTAGCTAAATTCACATTACTATTGGTTAGTATGTTTGATGTTACTTTTTGCATGTTTGTTGAGTAATCATTGTAAGTCAAAGCACAGTCTGAGCGATGACCAGTCACTTTTTTTGCCATTTCTTTATTTCCGGTGGCATTCATGATTCTGGTCACCGTAGTTTTTCTGCATGACTGATTACTATATTGGTCATCTTCTCCCGCAGCCTCCATCATGTTTCGTATGGTTGCCGTTAAAGAATTGTGTCCCAGAGGTTGGTTCACAAACCAAGTGGTAGCTGTCAGCTTTGGATGAGACTGGAGGAAGAACGCATTGGTCGTATCGTTAACAGGACGCAATGAACTGTAAAAGATAAAGAGATTTACCAGGCACTTTGAAGGATCATCACTTTTGAATACAGTTACTGTTTTTGGCACGACGTGATGTTCATGAAGACCTCCCTTATACGTTTTTGATATATCCTCCCTGTATTCGAGCACATCGTCACCCTCTCTTCGAGTCAAGGTCAATTGAGCATTTTCTCCCCATTTTAGATTGCGTAGCTCCTTTCCCCCACCAAGCCCACAATTAACTCCAATCAGGTAAATCAACGTCCTCGTGAGTTTTCGAGGATTATCGCGACCGAGATATTGTCTCTCCCATAACCGTGTTTCTGTGGACAGGGGCACCGGCTTCGCCTGCTTCTTCGTTAGGGAAACTCCAGCAGCGGCATTGACTTACATGGCTGCGTCCAACGAACTCCTTGTTTCCAGGAAAGCAGGATCATCAAACACCTGTAATGACAAATTAATTTGATTTAGAATAGATCAATTATGATATTACCGCACTTTAGTTCACTATGTTTTTTAACTCGTAGTAATGAAATTCGACATTGCAAACAAGTAATTTTTTCCACTATCCTCATTCCTAGTTTTCTGAAGGAAAAGTAACTATATTTATTTCATAAAAACAGAGTAGCATCACGAACTAAATAACAATAAAGTTACATAAGTAATTGAAATGGCAAAAGTACCTTGAGAAGTACCGGTACATGATAAATTAATGAATAGAGCAAAATCTTTATAAAATAAATTCATCTTTTCAATCAAAAAGCATTATCAAATATTTCAATTAAACTAAATTTGCATGCTATTAAGAATAATTGATTCCACTTTCAAACTCAAAAGAAGGACTTTCACTTCAACCAATAAAGGAAACTTTTGCGATAAACTTCAGTTACAAAAAAAGAAGTTTAGTATAAAAGATTAAAATTATTCCTTCCTCTTGTATAGGCCAACATTTTGTGAATAATATCTGCATGCATGTGCATAACACAAATATTGTAGGAGTTTTATTAATATGAAGACTAGAATGCTACTTGTTCAACATCAGCTAATCAGGAACATACATTTATATATCTACTTGTATAGGCTACCAAATTCCTTTGCCTATATATCTTTTTTTTCATAGTCAGTTGATCATAATTTAATTCTAAAATGACTACGAGAATAAAAATAATAGAAAAACCATTGTGGAAACTTGCATTACCTCACAATATCGATTTAATAGAAGCTATATTTTTTTCCAACTTTATGCAGTTTAAATTTATGATTAATTTTTTCCAATTTTAGCGTCATAAAAATCGTCTTACCTTCCAATCCAACTTGCGTTCGCTTCTGATGTATCTTTGGATTCCGCATAGTAATAGTCGTAGAGTTTCACCCGGATACACATCGCCGTTCTTCTTTCTAACTTCATGAAATAAAAAATTCAATGCCAGGTTCAAAAGTGACTTTGGAGATGAACTCCAATTTCTCATGACCATCGCTTGAACGGTCCGATAGAAACATAAGGTCCTCTGAACCGTTTTCTAAAATTGTTGTATTTCTTTCCTTGAGCCAGTCGTCGAATACTTTTCTTGCCCAGTAGTTCTGATTCATGGTGTTTTGAGGAATGGTGGTCTTCCGTATCTTATTCAGCTCTTCAGTTGTAATAGGTGTGGCGTGTCTTTTTGTTCATGATTTCTTTGACCGTGTTGCTTTGCGATGGTAAACTATCTTAAA